>JAECUM010013502.1:0-116886 GCA_016617855.1 Megalonaias nervosa | reverse complement strand
TGTTTGTAGCACATAACTCTGAAGTTTCCAATCAAGAGAAATAAAACATGCAGTTACTGTAACATATGATTCTGTTGCTCTGAAGTCCAACTGTCAGTTGTTAATGCAACTTTAGATGCTAAGTGCAAGCATGCTTGGATGTCTTCCTTGACTTGTAAATACATATCTGGAATAATTTTCTCAGAGAAGACCTGTCTAGATGGCACAACATATCGTGGATCAAGCACCGATACCATGTTTAAAAATCCTTTGTTTGATACAACACTGTACAGTCGCAAATCGTGAACGATGAAACTAGCGATGGCACAAGTGATAGCTGTGGACCTTGGTGCAGAAGATTTGTATTTAGTCTGTGCACCTAGCATATCCACAATCTTTGGTTGTCGATCTGAAACAATACGTACACTTTTAATGGAACCTTCGTCTGTTGTGTTAGAGGTTGTGTCACTCTGTTGCATAGTACTTATGGAAAGTACTGATGGATGGTGATGCCGCAAATGAGTCGAGAGGTTTGTCATACCGCCAGTGTGCTTGATTTCAGTTTTGCACATATTACACACGGCGACAGTTATGTCAATTGCAATAGTGCTAAACTCCCTTTTAAGTGAAAAATTATTCCAAACAGAACTCTTTGCTCTTGGATCGTCATTTTGGTAACTATGTTAAGCACAATAAAAGACATTGGTGTGCTCAAAGCTAGTACCAGACGGGCTAATTTTTGTAAAAAAAAAAAAATACCGGTATACTGGTATTACTATACTCGTATCGCGATATACCGTTTTGGGCATTTTGTATTGCAATTTACCGGTAAATCAGTATATCATTGCACCCTTAGCTGTCACCTGCATCATAAAAGTCTGTTTCAGTTTTGTCAGTGGCTTTCACAAATTCAATGACCGACAGTGGTATCGTCATTTGGGTGGTACGTTTCATGCAATTGCAGTCTAATGAACAGGTAATATCAAACCCACAAATAGTCCATCAGTATCAGCACAGGTTTGGGGATTACTGTTCAGAGGATAATGTGCAGGAGTATAAAAAACAGTATTTAATATTTTGGTCCAGTCGCAATAAATTTATTATTATTTTCCTTTAATTTTTCCAGACCTACCAACCCTTATGATTATGCCTTAAATTTTGTATTAATTGATAATTAATAATTAAAATATGGAATTAAAGTATAAATTGTGGAAGTACGATTGTTTGTGGTAAAATCCAGATACTAGCTTGTCTATGTTTGGTTAGATTATGAGGAATTTAGTCAGGGAACCAGACTAACTTTACAGGAATACATCAGATGCTTTGGACTGTGTGTATTTTGTGATGCAAAACATCTGCATGACCAAGCTGTTGCTTATTGTTTTAAAAATAGCATTCAACAAGCAACATGCAACATGCCAGTACATAAGGGAAAATAAAGCCCTGAAAAAGTTTTCTAAAAGTTTTAATAGTGCAGAAGAATAAAGGGAATATTTAGATTCTTGGTGAAGAAAGCAGAAAGGGCAACAGTTACATTTAGTGGACGCCATGTGTTTGAGTATGTCACATGTCACATAGCAGGAAAGATGTTTGCCGTTGCCATGGCCTACATGAAATCTAACTTATTTTTTAAGGATTACATCAGGTTGAGAGATATAAAGTAGAGTTTGTCAAACTATCCTGGAGGTAGTTATGGTTGCAATAAAATTTACAAATTTTGAGTTGAATACGATGTCTACCTTCACTGTCTTGAATCACTTTTCTTTTGGAATGTATGACTGTTTTCCAGCTTGACAATAGCAGCACATGATATTGTGTTACACCTTACTGAAAACTGGTCTAACTTACTGAAAAAAATTGACTGCCTTACTGAGATGGTCTTGCTAGGTTTGGCAGGTCTGTATTTCATTATTTTTATTGATATCTCTATTGATTTGTTTTTGACTCTTGTATTTAAATTAGTAACTGGAAGTAGAATGTTTGAAAACTGAAAACTGGTCATCAAAAAGTCATTGAAAAGTCTCAGAATTTCAGTTCTCATGATCCGTATGAACCCTGTTCTACGAATTGCTGCTTTTTGTCGGAATCCAAAAACATCAGTTTAGATATAATTAGTACGTGATTATTATAGTGATGCAAGCTACCAGAGAGTGCTAATACATCTAAAATTTTGTATAGTTTTTCACATGGTTCACATGCAGCAACCAAAATAATATGCTAGTAATTCCTTATTTATGCATGTCTCTATATTCTATAAATAACTTATAAAAATGGATGAGGGAGGTCAAGGGTTTGAACCCCGGCCAAGTCATACCAAAGACTTTAAAAAAATGGTACTAGCAGCTGCCTCTCTTGGCACTCAGCATTAAGAGGTTAGTGTTAGGACTGATTGGCCTGGTGTCAGGATAATGTGACTAGATGGGACTTGGTGCCACATGTCTGTGGCATGATGCCCTAGTGCTAGACATTACTATAAACTGCCACACTGCAGACATCATAGTCATATTACTAAAATTGTTAAGGCTACGTTAAAAATCCCAAAACACGTCCACACATATATTCTATATATGTATGAAAATAACTGTTGAATTTGGACTACTTGATATTAAAATAGCTCCAATTTTTAGTACATTTTGTCATAGCAAAACATGATGTCATGAGCACATATATATGATGTCATATTTCAATCTTTTTATTTATTTTTTGCTTTTGTATGATAAGATCAACTACAGTTCTTGTCTGAAAGTTTGTACATTTTTGGGCAAATAATCGGCCCCTTTTTGTGAACTACCTTCTGAGCATTTAATGTGACTGGTTATATATTTATATCAAATTACTCTAATGACTTGTAAACATCACAGCCATGAATATGATTATGCAACAAAGCTGATAATGGATAAAATAGTATCCATTAATTATTTTGTTGATTTGCACACATTTCAAATGATGGTGTTCACATACTCGTGTGGTTTAAGCTGTAGAGGTCCAACATGGTTTTGTGTTAAAGACTGTTAAAATAAAAATACTTCTGTACATCAATTGCTGTTTTGAACTTGAAAAGTAATATAACTATATGCCTGAAGTTTGAACTTGAAATTTAAGGATGTCCTGTTTCTTTCTTGCTTAAGGATAATGCCATTCACAAATGAGAGACCAGGTTTCTCAGAATAATTGTTATTACTTTCATTGATTTTCTATTGCAGGTGCTTGTGCTGCCACCTGGAGAAGCCCAGTTTGCAGATTTATTTGGGCCACCTATAAAAACTGAGTCTCCTAAGAAACAGAAGCAGCCTTCCACAATCTCTTCAAAGGTATTATGGGGAAGTTGTAGTACACTTGCTTTCAGCAGTCCTGGGTTTTATTGCCATACCCAGTATGTGCAAAAGTAAAGAGGTTACCCATCCAAAGTCCATGATTTTTTCTGGTCATCCAGTTACTTTTTTCTGACCAGATAAGACAGAACTCAACCATTGGGGCAGGAGTGGAAAATTGTTTAAAAAGCAGGGTTGCCACTGGACAATCTGACTTAAAAAATGGGTCTCCCAACAAAATCTTCTGGTTGACCTACTAGAATGATCTGTACCACTGTTAAATTTAAATTGAGTACTCAGCAGTAAATTAAATACTGCTGCCTAACATCCAATCAAATTGTTAATTTCATTTGTCAATAAATGTCAAAAAATATGATTTGCCCAATTTCAACAATTTTTAACAAATATGATTCAATCTTATATGCATTTTGGAATACAAAGAAAGCTCTAACGATCATAAGATTCAGGTATTACAGCCATATATTTTTTGTGCCTGCCTCGCTAGATGATCAGCATTAAGAGGTTAGTGTTAGGACTTGTCAGCCTGGTGTCAGGATAATGTGACTGGGTGGGACATCATGCTACATGTCTGTGGCATAATACCCCAGTGCTAGACATCACTATGAACTGCCACACTGCAGTCATTGTAGTGATATGACTGAAAAATTGTTAAAACTATGTTAAAAATCCAAATCACACACTCATACACTCTATTTTTTGTGTACATTGTGTATTATTTGTATACATTGTGTATTGTTTCCAAGTTCTGTACTGTAGTACTATTTGTTTAAAATGTATATCTTCATTAGAATTTTATTTTATCTCTCAGTTTATTTCATTTCTTTCAAAATCTTCTACTGCATACTAATGTATATAGCAAGTTACCAGATCCATTCTCAAAAGTTACATTTTATTTCTTTGCATTATTTCCCATCCTTAAGATAAAGCACAAAAAAAAATATTTTTAAAATAAACAATAAGAAAATGAAAAGTCTAAATTAGCACAGAATAAGTATTATTTGCTTGAAAAATTGAAATCATTTCTCTTTGAAAATACCCATGTCATTGCTTTGAAAAAATTGGGGATACATAGTATTTATGTTTCCATCTATCCATCCATTGACCCTTTCCTTTCTGCAACATAACTTTGAGTTCTCAGATATATAATGAAACTTTCTGCTCTTAGGCATCATACTTAGAAGATGTTCATATACAGATAGGGTGTAGTGCCTTCAGGGTCATTGCTTAATATTTTAAGTTTCCATAACATTTTCCCTTTAGCTAAATAAATTTTTAAGTAATTTGAAATTAATGTACTTATGATCAGTAGAAGGCATGATGATTACTGTAGTTATTTTAATATAAGCCCACTTTCAATAAATGCCCCCCCCCCCCATTCTTCAAAAAAAAAATCCTACCTTGTCAAGGATTATGGATCTGTACATATCCATTACGGTGTGTCCAAATAATCTAAACAGTACATGAGTAATTCAACAACTGTTAGAAATATCAACAGCTTCATTTACAAAGGTTTTCAGTCTAATAGTGATATATGGTAGTCAGTGCACACACACTCCTCATTGAAAATTGCTCTGCCCCAGGTATGTCTATTAGAATAACTACAGTATATAAACTAGCAATATAAACATTATTGTCCTTGTGCAGTTTCTTTTCCACCTCAATCATTTTTAATTTATATACTTTTTATGGAATGTTAGCATCTTTATCATTTATATTGTTTTGTGTAAATGTTAACTTTGATTTAGAAGAGTGAATCCTCCTCACCCCTCACACACACACACACACACACACACACACACACAGAAATCAAAACTTTTCATTTCTGCATTTTTAAAACTTAACATTTAATTAGCACTTCCCCCCACCTTATCAGTTGTTTGTTCCTGCATAGACCGTGTTTGTAGCAATGAGATTGTACTGTATCAGTTAAATTTAATAAATAATCTGCAGTATAAATTACGATGTATTTATAATCCATTTGAGAGGTGTTTTAAATCATCTTTCATTTTATTTGACAGGAGAAAGTGTCAAAACAAATGCTGAATTTTTCTGGAGATGAAAAGCCTAGCAGTAGCGGCAAAGACATCAGTGCATCATTGAAATCCTCAGCTAAACAAGAAAAGATGGACAACAGCAGCAAGGACCATGATGCTGCTTCTACGTCGTCCTCCTCCTCTTCTTCCTCCACCCCCAAAGAAAAGGTTCAGAAAACCCAAAGTTCAAGGGAAAAACACTCATCTAAAGATTCCTCCAAAGATTCAAATAGTTCATCCAAAAAGGTGCCTAATCCATCTCCTTTGCCTTCCCAAAAGAGGCCATCTGATTCTCCTATACTCAGTGAAAACAACCAAGAAAAGGCCAGACGAAGTTCTTCTGTGTCATCTGAGAGGGTCAGGAGTGAAGAAAAGCAGAGGTCTGAAGAAAAAGCAAAAAAGGATAAAGTTGTAAAGCACAAGAGCAGTGAGAATAAGGATGAATCACAAAGTATATCTAAGGATGGAAAAGATAGTCACAAAACAGATACCAGCAAACAAAAGTCAAGCAAGTCCAGTAAGGAGAAAAAGAAAGAATCTAAAATGAAGGATGATAAAGTCTCAAAATCTGATGACAAAAAAGAAGCTAAGGATGACAAAAAAGAGGTCAGAGATGACAAAAAAGAGCTCAAGGATGACAAAAAAGAGCTCAAAAAAGATGTCAAGGATGATAAAAAAGAGGTCAAAGATGACAAAAAAGTAAAAAATGACAAAAAGGCGGTAAAGGATGGCAAAAAAGAGGTAAAGGATGGCATAAAGGATGGCAAAAAAGAGGTAAAAGATGGCATAAAGGATGGCAAAAAAGAGGTAAAGGATGGCAAAAAAGAGATAAAAAATGACAAAAAAGAAGTAAAAAATGACAAAAAAGATGTAAAAAATGACAAAAAAGAGGTAAAGAATGACAAAAAGGATGTCAAGGATGACAGAAAAGAAGTTAAGGACATCAAGGATGACAAAAAAGAATTTAAGGAGGTCAAGGATGACAAAAAAGAAGTTAAGGAGGTCAAGGATGACAGAAAAGAAGTTAAGGAGGTCAAGGATGACAAGAAAGAGGTCAAGGCTGAAAAATCAAGTAGTTCATCAGAAAGCAGAAAACAAGATGATAAACGCAAAGTGGAGATTAAAGTAAACGCTGACAAAGAAGAGAAGTATTCTAAATGTGAGCATTCGTCATCAAAGTCATCATCAAAAGGAGAAAATGATAAGAAGGAGAAATCTTCAAATAGAAACATGAAATCTGAAACTACAACAGATGCAAAAAAATCTAAGTCAGAACACAGAAAGAGATCTGGTTCCCCTATATCAGCATTGGATGGTTCAATGGCCAAAAAGCGGCGAGACAGTGTGAAGCATTTGTCAAAAGTTACCTCAATGGAACTGAAAGAGGATCTTTCCCTCTCAAGTGACAGTTCCTCACAGTCAGATGATGACTTTCTTGGGGAAAGTAGTGGAAGTGACTCAGATATGGACCTTGATATTAGTCCAACTTCCAGTACCAGCAAAACTTCTAACCAGATTTCTTCCAAGAGTGCTCTGAAAACATTGATGGATGAATTGGAGGACAATTCTGCAGATGATGAAGATGACATTACAAGCACTGTTGATGTCTTTTCGCAGCAAAAATCATCAGCTAAAAATTCACCATTGGTTGAGTCAGGTAAGGCAAGTCCTGCACTTTCATGCAATAGTAATTCAGAGAAATCATACAAAGCTATTTCTGAAAATTCATCAACAATTAAAAAGACTACCACTCCAAAAGATAGCCAAGAAAAGACATCCACCAAAAGTGTCTCTGAGAAAAAATCGGAGTCTTCAAATACTAGTGACACCAGAAATAAGACCCAAAATGGTATTCAACCACCAACAAAAGTACCAAGTCCAGTCACAAAAACCAAAAAGGATGAAAATAAAATTTCAAAGGAAAAGTTAGCAAGTAAAATCGACAGCATTTATGATGTGAAAAGTCAAACTAAGACTGTTGTGAAAGATCTTGAAGTGACAAGACAAATAAGTGAAGAAAGGAGCAAAGACACAAAGGAAGCTAATAAAAAGGAGGATAGTCCTTGTAATGTTGCTACAGAGGACATCAATAGTTCAGAGCAAGCTCCTAATGGAGAAGAATTGAGCAAGCTAACAGAACTCCAAAAGACACTGATGGGTTTAAGGGATCTTTCCGTTTTAGAGAAAGTGGTTAGACTCATCCATTCAACAGGGCAGTTTGACCTGCAAGAGAAGTCATTTGATTTTGATCTTTGTGCTTTGGACTCAAATGTAATTAGTCAGCTACAAAGTTTTGTTGCTACCAAAACATAATAAGGTTAATTTTTCTTGCATTACTGCCACTAAAAGTTGGTCACAGTATATATATGTTGTGTTCGAACCATGTATTTGTGTTGCTGCCATGACATAAGCTTTTAGAGAAAAGATATCTAATTTTACTTCACCTTCTTTAAATATTACCTAGGGCTGTTCCATTTAAACGCACAAGGTACCCAGGGAAGGCAGTTTTTAAAAATATATGCCAGGGTACTTTGAGTTCATATTAAAATGATAAGAAATTTTAAATCTATAGGTGGGTAACCCACTTTAAAGGTGCCTTCCCTGGATCCCATTTATTTTTTAATGGAACTGCTCTTAGCATGAATTGGAAATGACATCACTGAGGGACATGAAATAAAATATACTTGTCCCTTGCTAAGTGAAATATGTTCCTTCATTGAAGAAGTTGATTCCTCCACCTTTGAATGGGAGGAGATATTAGCTGGATAGTCCAGTGTTTGGGTACAGAATAGTAAAACAATGCCTATTTACATCTTTAATAGTCAAACATAATGCCTATTTGCATCTTTAATAGTCAAACAGAATGCCTATTTGCATCTTCACTAGTCAAACAGAATGCCTGTTTGCATTTTTAATAGTCAAACAGAATGCCTGTTTGCATCTTTCAGAGATATTCATTATATCTGAATCAGTTTTACCACATTTGGCACACAGCATCCTTGCAAAACATACCTTTTAACTTTGTAAAAAAAACTCATGCCAATCTGCTATCAAATATGGCAAATGTTTTTAAAAATAGAAAACATTTAAATGACTTCTTTTGAAAAACTGCTTAACATAATTTGACTAAATTTCACAAAAGCATCCAGACATGAAGACCTTTCAGAATTTTCCAGATAAGTTTTTCAGATATGTCCACTGTTATTAAAACTAGAAAAAACCTTTAAATAATGGAATTTTCCAAAACCATTCCACAGAATTTTACCAGATTTGGAAGAATGCTTCTTGGTATGAAGACGATGTTCATTTTTACAAACAATCTATTCCATTATATTTCCACTATTACTAAAAACAGAAAAACCTTTAAATGACTTCTTTTCCATCTTGACATGGAAACCGTTTATATTTTTGCAAATGATTTATTTTTAAATATTGCCACTGTTACTGAGAACAGAAACACCTTTAAATTACTTCTTCAAACCCACACAACAGAATTTTACCCCATTTGACAAAAATCGTCCTGGCTTGAATTCCTTCAAAATTTCTACAGATGAGTCCAATCCAGTATCAGATATGGCTCCTTTTAATAAAAAAGAAAAATCTTTAAACAGCTTATCTAAACCTATAAATAGAATTTGGATACACTTGAATAAAAGCATCATGGCAAAAAGGGCTTTTAAATTTGTACAAATAATGCCAATCCACAAGCCAATATGGCAACCATTACTAAAAATAACAATTTCTTCTCAAACAGCTTAATAGAATTGGACCAAAATTTGACAAAAAGTGTCATGGCATAAAGGATTTCCAATTTTATAGTAATGATGCCAATCTGCTGTCAAGTTTAGGCATCGTTACTAGAAACAGAAAAATAAAAAGCTTTATATGAATTCTTCAAATTTGCAATACAAAATTCTCTTAAAATATGATGGAAAGCATCATGATATAATGACCTGTCAATTTTTTGCAGACTATGATAATGCCACCATCAGATATGGGCACCAAAGTTTAGTTAGATATTGAAAATCAGCATCAGACATGGCCACCATTACTAATAGCAGAAAGAGTCTTTAAAAGATGTGTAAAATATAATGCCAATCAGGCACCTCCTAAAAAATAGAAAAACCTTTGCACAACTTCTTCAGGTCTGTATTTTAGACTTGAACAAATGATGCCAATATACCATCAGATATGGCTACTATTATAAAAGATATCAAAACCTTTAATTGACTTCTCAAAAACTTATTGCGGTATTCAACCAATTTCGACTCTGCAATTTGGCATAAAAACTGGCTTAATTTGTACCAAAAAGCTTAAGTTTGCTATGACTGACGTAACTTTCAAAAACTGATGAACAGAATTTGACAAAAGTGTCTCCTGGCACAAAGGCCCTTTCAGTTTGCACAAATCATCCTAATCTGCCACCAAATTTGGTCACATTTCTAGATTTCTGGCTACCCCCTCCAAAAAAAACCCATTTAAAATAACTTATAAAATACCACTCAAACATAATTTGACCATGTTTCACAAATCACCTTGGTATGAAGGCCTTTCAGTATTGTACATAATGATGCTGATCCAGTATTACATATGACCATTTGTACTGATAATAGAAACATCTTTAAAACTTATGTATTAAAAAAAAAACTGTGAATAGAATTTGACCAAATATTTCAAGTTTTCACAAATGGTGCTGAGCTGCCATTAAGCATGGTTGCCATTACTAACCCAGATTGCTCGACTGATTGCATCAAGCTTTTAGGTTGAGGAAAGACAAATGAGTGATCTCAGGCCCACTTGGGTCCATTAGGGAGGTTGGCTATATGAAAAATTTTCCACACGTCATTACTGTGTTATTAACAAGGGGGGTTGTTGTTTCAAGATTTATTTTTTTTTGAGGCGTAGCTCTATTTATTTAGTAAGTATGTGTATATTACAAAGTTGACTTTAATGATAGTTGTTGCTTTTGTTTTATTCGGCTACCAGAATGTCCATTATGAGAAAGGAGCAGTGTTTATGTTTCATCTGGGCATTAAAATGCCGAAGAGTGGCAGATGAAGGTGCTCGTTAATATTGTTAACTTGGCTGGTTATAGACCAAAAAAGCTTATGGGATCACCTGTGGTCCGTATCCATCCATCTGTTGATCCCAGTTTGTTATCACTACTTCTAAACTACATGGAGGATTGACATGAAGCTTTACACACACATTCATCCCAAGATCTAGTTTATACTACATGAAAATATTGCTGATCAGACATCCAATATGGCCACCAGAGTGGCCTTCTTGAAAATCTTATCGCTACTTCTCATGAATAGAGTCATTGTCAGCATGGGGTTTTCAACTGAAGACTTCTTATGGTGTCTGGTTGGTCTTTAAAAAAAATTGTGCAGATCTGGGATAAAATATTGCCACCACTGCAGCCATTGAGAAAATTCAAAAGCTGTATCAATATTGAATTTTCACCAGAAGTCTTCTTATGATGTCTAGTTGGCACTCAATGAACATAGTGCCGATCAGACAGCCAGTATGGCCACCATCTTGAAAATCTTGTTATGGCTGCTCATAAATGGAATGTCATCTCAACATTTTGTTTTCACAATAAGAGTAATTATGATATCTAGTCGGTCCTGAATGAAAATGGTGCCAATCTGACCTCAAATATTGCCACGGTGGCAGCCATCTTGCTGATTAGGGTTTGTGTTGTTTGTTCTACTGATGACTCCTAACAAATTGCAGAGCCAGATCTGCCAGCACATTATGTGATGGCAGATCTGGATCTGTGCAGTTTGCAGTTGGTCTTATCATATAAATTTATATATACAGTACTATTGTGCCCCCCCCCCTTTTAATTTATTGCAGTGTACATGTTTTGGTAAATGAAACTAATTTGCTAATTAGAGTACCAACATAAAACAGTGACATAAAAATCTAAAAGAAAAAAAAAACCTAATAAAGTCTTGTACAATTATAATTACAATGGTATTTTGAATAGGTAAATTAATTTTGATAAAAAAAATAAATGCTATTAGGATAGATGGAGGCATGAGACACAAAGTAAAAATTTATTAAATCTGATCATCACCGAGTATTGTTATGATAATGTGTAAGCCAACATACTGAAATCCAAAGCTAAGGAAGGGTGATTAAGAACTCATTATACTCGAGGGAATTCTGAAGTTCAAGCCTGCATAATAGCAACTTAATGGTTGATGTCACATTAATCCATATCAACCAAGTTTACCTTTATCAGCACCCACTTGTACACCTTGGTCATGAATTAAGGAATTTAGGTGAATTATCTTATCTTAATATTTTGCATTGTTTGTTCATTTTCTGCTCAATGAATGTTTGCCGAAGTATTTAAACATATACAAACATTGCAATTATTGGGTCAATTTAATCCAGATAATTTCATTAGAGTTCTACTTTTGTGACCAAAATTCATTCATTGGGACGTTAGGTTATCCAGATGAAATCCATATCCCCCATTGGGTTAGGATAATTAATGTTTTGCTGTGCTATAAATCTGAAATAGTCCAGTTTTGTTAAAAATTGATCTAATGCAAGAAGCAAATAGTGAATCACCTCCAGGGAATTTGGTCTGATCAGTTAATGTAATACAGTGAAACCACTGTATAAATACAATCAAGAGGCCTTAACATTTGGTCGTTTCAAGATGGGTGTCTTTTTTACATTGTGGTTTATGTTATAAATCATTTAAATTATGAAATGTGTTTTTTAATTGCACGTAATGACCTTATCTGGAATAGTTGGCTAAGGCAGGTTTCAGTGTGTAAAAAGAATATGGGGAGTGTAGAGATACTGGTTTGTTTTTGCACACACTCTTCCATTTAGGTCGATATTTTATTGAACAATTTTGCAGAATAATAGTGAAGATTATTGACTAGTTTGAGTAGCTGTTTGCGAGTGGAACCAACATAGAACAGAAGAGCTTATAGGATGGTCCATCATCCATCTGTCTGTTAGCACAAGTTTGTTATCGCTACTGCTCATAAACTACATGGAGGTTTGCTCTGAAACTTTACACACACATTCATCCTTTGGTCTAGTTGGTGCTATATGAAAATGGAACCATTTGGACATAAAATATTGCCACCACAGTGGCTGTCTTGAAAATCTACTACTCCAGAAGAATGGATGGACATATCAACGTGGGGTTTTCATTAAATGTTTTCTTATGATGTCCTAAATGAAAATAGTGCCAGCTGGATGGTCATTTTTTTTCTCTGAAAGACTTATCCAACCTTACATCCAAGATGGCCACCATCTTGAAAAGCTTGTAACAACTCTACTTAAACAGAAAAGTCATATTGATGTGGGTTTTCTCACCAGAAGATGTTAAACGAGAATGGTGATGACCTGATATTCAACATGTCCACTCCAGCAGCAATTTTAAAAATCTTGTTATTGCTATTCATGATGAATGGAAAGTCGTGTCTTAAAAATATTATTATTTCTAATCCTCTGTAAATGCATGGATATATCAACGTGGGGTTTGCGCCTAGTTGGTTCTAAATCATGTTATATGTCTACTATGGCTGCCACAATGACTCTTAAAAATGGTTTTGTCACTACTCTCCCCGATTGGATTTATTATGGGATTTTCACCAGATCCTAAATGAAAATGATGCCAGTCATAAATCCAGTATGACTGCCTTGATGGTTTTAAAAATCGTGATATCACTACTCTCCCAAATAGATGATCTTTTATGACGTGGGTTTTCACTTAAAGACTTTTACTGAGGTCTATTTTGTCCATTTTTGAAAATGGTGCCAAGCTGACAGTCAGTATGTGTACCACAGCAACTAATTTGAAAATCTCATCACTGAAGAATATCACAGATGGTTGCAACACTTGACAGTTAAAAAGGAGATACAATTTGTTCTTAAATTCCTGGAAATTCTATGAGCCCATTAGAGCATCAGTCCTTTTGAAGGACTCTTGTTTGGACTTTTTCTTCCAGACATGAAATAACATTGTAAAAGGTTGAGGAGTCATGAGTTCATTATTTACAATAGAATATAAGGATGAAATTGAAAATTTCTTAGCACATTCCAAAATTGTAAGGCAATACCATTCAATCTCTCCAGACCAAAAAATTCTCAAGCCTAAATAATAAATGATTTTAGGTGTGATTACAGAGTTAATTTTATTGAAAAGAATGAAAGTTCAGGACCTGAGGAGTAGTTCAGTTTCAAGATCATTCAGTCGGGAGAGGTTTTACATTGTGTTACATTTTAAAATGCGTCTTTTGGTCAAAATTGCATAAATATAAAAAAAGGAAATATTTTGGCATAAAATTTATCAGCAAATGATATCAGTTAATTACATTTTTGATTGACTTCAGTAAATAATATTTATGAAAACTGGTTGGTTCATAATTTGGAGACCTTAATATTAATTTTTAGCTCTGGGATTTTTCCAGAGCCAGGTTATCTTGCAGGTATATGCTGTCAACAGAAACGTAGTGCTTTGCAGTGGAGCATTTATATGATCATGTCACATATACTTTACTAAATTTCAATCTGCAGCCAACTGTAATATTATTTTTATGTTAGGTTGCTAAGGCTCATGACATTAACATTCTGAACAACAGATAAACTATCATATTAGGAATTTTTTACCTGATCAGTGTTACCTAAAAATATTTGTTGACAGAATAACTCTTTATGGATCCCTTTGTTGTCTATTCTGAGGACAACTTTATACTAGCTGTAGCAGTTACCTCCCATGGGCCTAAACGATCCTGCCAAACAGTTGATGAATCAGCATTAATTAAAATCTAGTCTTTTTGAAGATAATTTCCATTGATAAATAAACAATTCATTGTCATATTTTGATCATAATTTTATTGTGCCTTTATCCTTTTTAAGCTGGGGATTGTCTGCCATTTTGTTTAACCAGTGTCTCTTGCCAATAATCATGCAACAGACTTAACTCTACTTTTAAGTTTCATGATATTGTTATTACCATATTGGAGTTCTTTAATCCAACTTGAATAATTTTGAAGAAAAACTTTGGATATATATTCTGTTGATTAAAAAATTCCTGGAATTTTGTTTACAAGATAATGATAATGACTTCAGTCCTCTATGCACATGTTTGAAGAGAAAAATATTTGTGAACTGCTTCTTGTCATCCAACCTTTGGTTCATAATGATTGTTGCTTTACTAAGTATGATCTAAGGTTAAGTTTGTTGTATTATTACCATATTCACCATGTAGATTATGATCAAAGCATATGACAATTTTTGTTAAGTAAACTATGTTGTCCATGGCAACATGTATTAATCATATTAAACATTGTATGAATTATAAACTTTGTCAAAATACATTTATGCAAATTGTCTATTCTTGTTGTTTTTATTTTGGAATCCGATATAAAAGTGCCAACAGAGTTGGTTCCAGATGATTACCACAGGGTTATGTTAAAAAAAAAATGAGCAAAAGTTTCATCTAATTGGAACATAAACTGATATCACTGAAGAGATTTTTAAATATGCTTTTTTTTGTTACCATTGTCAAAAGCAAGTCCAATATTATGTCATTTATTGCATCTTTGACTCTGGTATGTACTCACTTAGAAGATGAGTCCAGCTGAAAACTGCTCACACCCAGATCAACCATTGCATAATGTGCCTGCAGATCTGGTCTGTGCAATTTGTTGGGAAAAATCAGTAGAACAAGTAACATAGATCCAGATCTTTTGGCACATTATGCAATGGTCAATCTTAGTATGTTATTTGCAGTTGAATTCAACTTGTAAGCAAGCACATTTATTTGAGGTTCAGCCGAAAAACAAATTACAAAATGATATTCATTTTTTTTGTGATGTTAAGACGGCAAGGACATGCTCCAACTGCTACACCACCGACGACACACCTCCTTTTCATGATGTCATCAGAAAACAATCTTTAACAACTTCACACTTGATAGTAGTAGAAAAATAAGGTACTTAGCTCTCATTTCCTTAGCATAATACGACCAATAATGTGTTCCAAGTGCCATTAAAAACAACAAAAACATAAAAATATGGAGGGGGGTAGAGAATATTATTTTCTACATAAACACACAATTACACATTCAAAAAGGGTGTTATGGTATATTTTTTAACCAATTTTTTCTTCCTACAAACACAACTACTCATGCAAAATGGGTGTCAAATGTATTTTGTTTCATACAAATCACAAGATTTGGGGTAGGGTATTACATTATTTTCATACCTATCAATATTTTTCATACAAGCACACAAGCACACAATCACATATTACACAATATATAAACATTGTAAATGGCAATAATAACAAGTATTCTTTTTTCCTGGATACTGATGTGGTCTTGAATAGGACCACTGGCTTGGTCTTGTGGAGGGTCAGGCTGAGCTCTGTAACGTGGGCAACTGTTACACAGCCTCTCTACTCCTAGTACCGAGATGGATAGCCTCTCTCAACCCTTCTACTTTAGTTTGGTATTAGGTCTGATTCCTCAACCCAGTGCAGGAGGTGCTACACCTGCTTGAAATGTATTAAGTACATGTCTATCAGTTATTCCCTATAAGAATAATGACAGTACACTGCTGCTACTCAAATGAATGTACCATCACTTCAACCAGATTTAATGGATATGACTGCTATTTTTGTCATTGCAGGAATATTAAGTTGACACCAACAGCACTATTGCTAGAATACAATGAATTTTAATTAAAACAAGACAGATATTTACAAAAAAAACTGGCAAGGTAATGAGCTAAAAACAAAAACATAACCAAAGTCAGAAAATGATGAAACAAACAGTCAAGACAACTTCCTTTTATCATAAGGCTGTCGTACTAACAGAGAGATGTACATAATCATCAATGTCATGATTCTATCTTGAACAGTAACTGAAAAATTATCGTTGAACAAAAAATTTAACCAAAGTCAGTGAAACATAAAATATGGGCTGTAATGATCTACTTCTCAACGAAGGAATAGTGTTCATCAAGCTTGGTCACAACCTCACCAAGTGTCATGATTCTAGTTAGGAAAATATGTTACACAGCATGCAAAAACCCTTTGTGGTCATGAGCTAAATACAAAAGTATAACCAAAGCTAGTAATGTGTGGGTGGGTGTGTGATCTGAATTTTTAATGTGGCTTTAACAATTTTTCAGTCGTATCACTATGTTGTCTGCAATGTGGCAGTTTAAAGTGATGTCTAGCACTGTGGCATCATGCCGCAGACATGTAGCATCATGTCCCACCCAGCCACATTATCCTGACACCAGGCTGACAAGTCCTAATACTAACTTCTTAATGTTGAGCACCAGGCGATGCAGCTGCAAGTACCATTTTTATAAGTGTTTGGTATGACTGAGCCAGGGTCTGAACCCGTGACCTCCCACATCTGAGGCAGACACTCTAATCACTTAGGCCACCGGAGCAATCCCTATGCCAGTAAAATATAAAACATAGGTCACAGTGACATTTTTGTATGGGTGTGGTAGTAAGAGGTGTACACAATCATTTAGTTGACTGACCCAAGGTCTGAACCCATGACCTCCCACATCTGAGGCAGACACTCTAATCACTTAGGCCACCGGAGCAATCCCTATGCCAGTAAAATATAAAACATAGGTCACAGTGACATTTTTGTATGGGTGTGGTAGTAAGAGGTGTACACAATCATTTAGTTTCAAACATGAACAGTACATCCAAATTTAACCAAAGTCAGTGATGCGTAAAATACTGGTCACTGACCTCCTTAAGGGTGTGGTACTCATCAAGATGCATCCTCTCAGCAAGCTTTTCATGATTCCAGGTTAGGTAAGAAAAAACTGATCATCAGCTAAAGGCAAAAACCTAAACTTAGCAGGTAAAATGTGAAATGTCACTGAACTTTTGTTGTAATTGTGTGGTGCTAAAAGAGATCCAAATAATCGTCTAATTTGATGATGCTAGCATGAACAGAGCTTGAGAAATAAAGCATAAAAATTTATTCAAAAGTCAAAGCATTAAATACAGGGCACAGTGACCTAGTATTGTGATGAGGATGTAGTACTCATGAAGATGTAACCCCTCACCCATTTGTATGGTTTCTCACACAATGGAGACACCAAATTCAGCACCCCTTCCTCCAAGAGATGTGTCTGAAATACAAACCAGAGTCCAACACATGAAATCACAAGCCAGAAAAGATAGGACTCTAATAATTGGCTCCTCAATATTGAAAAGTATAATACCAAGGAAACTTTTTAAAACAGATGTACAGACTCTAAGAGGTGCAAAAATCAACAACATCACTGAAAGAATAATGAATACTGACCAAACCAAATACAACCAAATTATTATTTTATTAGGTGGAAATGATGCCAGTGATGGAAGGTCACTAAGTCAAATCAGAACAGATTTTGAAAGTTTACTTTATGCTGCTAGTATGGAGACAATCTCAGTGAGTACCCCATTGCATGATGACATACATATAATTGATATGAAACTAAATACAAGAGTATCTGGGTGGAAATTTCTCAAAAGAATGCAAAATCATTCCTAGTGGGTTTCACTTATAGGCCACCTTCCTCCAAAGAAATTTGGAATGGAAAATGATCTTGCACAGGAGAAAGAAACATATATACTCAGTTATATAAATAAGGACCTTCTCAATACTTAAATAAGGAACAACTGGATGGAATTTATTGAATCATTAGGCCTAGTCCAGCTGGTAAATGAGCCCACAAGGGTAACAGAAAAATCAAGCACTCTTATTGATCACATTTATACCAACCTACCAGACAATGTGGCTTGTGTTAATGTACCAAAAGTTGGTCTTAGTGACCACTATCCTACTTTTTTGACAAGAAAGGTTAAATGCAAGAGAAATAAGAAAAATACACACAAAACTATCACTTTCAGATTGTTCAAAAATTTTCATGAAGAACAATTTCTCAATGACCTATATAAAGTTCCATGGAATATGATCCAAAATTTGGATGACATAGATGAAGCTTTGAGGGTGTGGACTGACTTATTTATAGTTGTTGTCTCTAAGCATGCACCACTGAAAGTACATCGAGTAAAGAATGTGAGTGAGATGTGAGATTTAGATTTTTAGCGTAGCTTTAACAATTTTTCAGTCATATCGCTACAATGTCTGCAGTGTGACAGTTTCTAGTGGTGTTTAGCACTGGGACATCATGCCGCAGGCATGTAGCATGATGTCCCACCCAGTCACATTATCCTGACACCAGGCCAACCAGTCCTAACACTAACCTCTTAATGCTGAGCACCAAGCGAGGCAGCTGTTAGTACCATTTTTGAAAGTCTTTGGTATGACTCGTCCGGGGTTCGAACCCGCGGTCTCCCGAATTTGAGGCAGATGCTCTACCACAAGGCCACCAGAGCGGTGAGAAAAGAATGAAATCAAACCTAATTGGCTTACTACTGAAATCCCAGATGCTATGAAAACACAAGACCAATTCAAGGCTATGGGAAACCATGCACAATATAAACTATGGAGAAATAAAAGAACAAGTATGATTAAAAAAGCTAAAAGAAATTATTATCAATCACTGCTTGAAAACAAAAAGAGCAACAAAAACTCCATTTGGAAAGTCTTCGATGAACTCACTGGAGGAACACACAAAGATCAGATAAATAAAATTCACTCACTTCTGGTGAATGACACCATAGTCACTGATGACAATGACATTGCAAATGTTTTCAATGATTTTTTCACCAACATTATCACAAAGTTAAAAGAACCAGTGATTGAAAACAACTTTAATGAACCAAAAAGCTCTGCAGCAGCAAAATCTCTAAGGAGGTATGTTTCTCTATCCCACCAGTATCAAAAAACTTTGTTAAAAAATGTCTGAGTGAACTTGATACCAAGAAAGCTACAGGACTTGATCAGATTGGTCCACAACTCATTAAATCTTCTGCCTCTGCTACTGTAGATAGCAGAACATTCATAATCAATTTAAGTATTGCAACCTCATCTGTCCCCAAAATATTTAAAACTGCAAAAGTAACTCCTATTCACAAATCTGGTTCTAAGGATGATGCTGATAACTACCAGCCAATCTCAATACTACCAAACTTGTCAAAATTGATTGAAAAACATGTCCATGACTCATTCATGTCATATTTAACCAAACACTTGCTGTTACACCCTAATTAATAGGCTTTAGACAGAAACATTCATGTGAGACTGTCTTGATCTCCCTAACTGATAAATGGTTTCAAGCACTTGACCAAGGTAGAATAATAATAGGATCCGTATTTGTAGATTTCAGGAAAGCTTTTGACATGGTGGATCATGAAATCCTTTTGAAGAAACTGAAAATCTACCAATGTGATGAAAGCACAGTTAGATGGTTTACTTCATACTTAAGTGAGAGAACACAAACACGTTTATATAAATAACGTTCTGTCTGAACCTGGAACAATCATATGTGGAGTACCACAAGGCTCAATTCTAAGTCCATTACTATTTATTTTATTTATAAATGACCTACCACTTGTACTAAGGGACTCAATATCATCTACAGATCTCTACGCAGATGACACAACTTTGTCAGACATCCAAAACACAAAGCATGAACTCAAAATTTCTTTACAGAATGCCCTAAAAAAACTGGATAACTGGTACATATGCAATGGCATGGTGGTAAATACTGGTAAAACTAAAATATTACTTATCTCTACACAGCAAAAAAGGACAAAACTTGATAGTGATGAACTATGTCTGACATGGAAGGATAGAAATTTGCAAATGGTCTGTCATGATAGACTACTTGGTGTTTTGGTAGACAATAACCTATCATGGACTGAATATATCAAACATATCAGTAAAAAAGTCAATTCAAATTTATGGCTTCTCAGTAGGATAAGACACTTTCTCCCTGAAAGGCACAGAAAACTATTTTATAACAGTTACATACAACCCAAATTAGACTACTGTAATACAGTATGGGGTAATTCAAATGATAAAAACTTAGCAAAGCTGGCACATCTTCAAAAAAGAGCATTTGGGCTAATATCAATACTGAAAGAAAGCAAGGAAAACTTAGCTGGCAAGTTAAAAATATTAACTATTAAAGACCAAATCAGTTTGAGAAAAGCCAAATTAATGTACAGGATATTCAATAATAGTGCTCCTGAATATTTACAATCACTATTCCAGTATAGGCTACCTTGTGATACTCCCCACCTGCGATCCATGTCTACCAAACAGTATAAAATTCCCAAACCAAATAAGGAATTATTTAAAAACAAGTTTCCAATACTCTGTAACTTTGCTCTGGAATAGTATTCCAGTTGAAATTAGAAATGTCCACTCTATTTCCTTCTTCCTAACTCAGTATATCCAGTGGCTTCAGAGATGCAGCTAAAATAAATAAATTCCTTTGTATGAGGGCCTCAAGGTAGATTAGTTCTTAGCTAATTGTGTTACCCTCTTTAAATAGTCAAATTAGGTATAACATGTAGTACTGATGCATCACAAACAATGCACTGGAATCATTCTGGAGTTACATGTTCTCTTCTCTGTCCTACAGTATTTGTGCTCATCTGATTTACTCTTTATTTTCACCCTGGTTTACAAACTGTGCAAAATTTCCTTCATTATTCTTCTTTGATAGAGCCACAATTTAAGGTCATGCCAACATCTCTGTTTTCAATTATTTTCTTTTCGTGTGAGGAACTGCAGTTGTAAAGGCATACAAAGCCACGTTATAAAATTTTCTGAAAATGCAATCTTTATCAATACAAACGTGCCTCATAAACTATCACCGAATTTATATGGAACCTGTGTAGCTGTTTGTTAAGACTAACATTCTGCACAAGCTGTGTGACATGTAATAAACTTCCCATCAAGTAAAACCCATCATGTTCAATTTACAATGCATGATAGTGGCAGCTATTTTATGAATCGTCAAATTTAGGATAATATACACCACAGGGGCTGTAAACTCCACAGTGATCTAATATACAAATTAGGTTCATCAAGCCGTCTCACAAGAAACCTAAATGTACTTACCTTGGTGACAGGCTGAAGTTGTTTGTGACAGTGTTCACTAGGAAAGAAATTAAGAATTTGTACCTTTCCTATTTTAAATTAATTTTTATACTGTTTTATTTTAAATTAAAATTTTATATCTTCTTTCTATCAGAACCAAAAATCAACATCAACATGTCACCTCCATTCCGATACATATTGTAACTATAAATTTATAGAAATCGATGAAGATCAAGTTAGTGAAAAGATCTTTAACTGCTTCCAAATTAATCTTGACTTTCAGTTTTCAAGTAAATGAAATTAAGTTTTCAACTACAGTAAGTAGCAATGCATTTTTCAATGTACCAAAAGTATGTAAATGTATTTATGTACTGTGGTTTCCTTTATTTTTGTGGGCAGTTTTTTCATGGTTTTGAGAAAGTAAAGTACATTTTCATGGCTATTTAAATTCCCTGATTTACCCCTGTCAAAGTCTGAATATTTATAAGTATTTTATTTCATGGACCCAAAATAGTGAATGCAAAAGAACAATAATATGCCACAAGCAAATTGCTGAGTCTTCAAAGGTTAAAGCAATATTATGGCTATTACAAGCACAAATCAGACACCTGTTAAAATCAATTCCTAACACCAAGTTTTAGTCCATGGGTTCAACACCAAACGGACCTGACACATCCAAGATGTACAAAGCTAAGCAGTAACTGGAACATATCTACATGATCTCTTACTTAAAAGTATTGTCCACATAGTTGTACCACCATTATTTTTCAACGATCATGTTATATGGAGAGTGTCATCATTCCATATGCAAACCAAACACATGAACAACTGCCCCATGCTCAGCACAGTCAGCTGGCTGTGGCAAGCTTTAATGTAAAGTGGAAGGGAGTGGCTAAAGATAAAATGTGGCAGAGATCGGTCCTAATTATCCTTGGCTTTGACAAAGTTGGACTTGTGTAATTTTGCATTTTTGGTGCCTATTCACGTGATAAACGAGTGTATTGGAAAACCTGACGCCATGACATTTATTTTGGTTTTGTTGAGAACTCAATGAAGTGAAAGGAGTACTGTTCTGTAAACATTTTTACATACATTATGTAATTAATACTTGTGCTTCTAGCAACAGTTTCAGTATTTTACAATCTTGCTCTTACTTCGAATTAAAAATGCATGAATAAATGAAATGTGATTTCATGTGGATTTAAATTTTAATGTGAAAATTTGCTTTTCAGAATTAAAAGTAGAAATATTTGCATTTACCTATGCATTATGCAGAGATGGATCACCGTGGTTAAATTTTAAATCAATGAGAACTATCTGTGGTTTCGACAGCAGTTTCACTTGAATGAAGAATAAATATAAAATCTAATTTTTGTACATTATTTCATTATTCTTTTTTAAATGTTTTATTCTCTATTTTTCACTATCCTTTCTGATCTCATCTAACATCAATTTAATGTTTTGAATGGAAAAGACAGGTACTGGATACTGTATACATACATGTGCATTAAAACAATATAAACTGCTTTGTAAGTTTACTTTTCAAAATGGGTTCAAATAAAACAAACACATGTAAAGAATAATATTTTATTACAGTAATGATGTTAATTATCAAACAGTTGACCTTTATTGATAGCTGGAAATGTGTCAGTAGGAGAATGGGGTGGAGTTGGGCTTTCTACATCACATGTGGGGGGTGAGCCTTTAATTTCATCGTTTGAAGCAAACACGAAATCCACAAAAATTGGCACTCTACAAAAATTAGTGAAACTACAGTACCTTGCACAGACATTCTGTAAAGTGTCCAACAAAACTGCATGGTGCAAATAATCTATTCAAATAAAAAATTCATCTTCTACATCTTGATTTTCCAAAAACTGTTGCTCAAATATACCCAAATAAATTCCACCAATGCACTATCACATCTTTTGCCAATATAAGAATACCTCATTTATTATGTTGATTATGAAATATTGGAGTACCATATTTTATGTAATTTTTCGTACTTGAAAAAATAATTATTAATTTTAGAGAACGAAAAATTATATGTAAAATAAATAATTATCATTTGGTGGTGCTGACCGTGTACGAAAAATAAAGGGATCATACCAAAACAAGTTCTACAGTACACATGCTACTCGACAACCTAACGGTACAAACGTACAAAATAAACATATTTTCTGTTTCATAAATCAAAAGTACTTTTGTTATTAGTGAACGAGAGAGAGAGAGAGAGAGAGAGAGAGAGAGGATTATGTGTCAGTGTGCAAGCTCGTCTGCATTTAGAACATATATACTGTTATGTTGTGTAATATCGGCAAAATGATCAAGATGGTTTGAACATGTATTAACTATAGGTATTATTTATGGTAAATTGTACGCAACGATACAACCCCACATCGTCAGGAAATTAAGTGCAAGTTGTATTTTTACCACAACAATAATCTCATTATCAAATTGCAATAAAAAATAAAGAACTTGAAATTAACACTTAAGTTAATGCATGTGTGTTTGTGTGTGTGTGCACGTGCGCCAGAGAGATCAATCAAATAAAAAAATTTCAGTGTACAAGACCGTATTTATTCAGTGTAGTTTTTATCTGTAGCTTTTGCAAAGAGAAAAAAAGACTATTTTCAGTTACCTGACAAGTGGGATAATCCTCATGTATTACGACCCTACTATATTCCACTGGGAATAAACACCGCTAAATCAACAGTTCATTCCTGTTTTAATTACGATGTACATTGTCACAACAACCACATGGCTATAGTGTTATTTACACAGTAATTAAACATGCTTAGCGCTTTGTTTAGTCTAGTTGAAACCAGATTGAGGGCAAGAATCAATTGAAGAGGTCAAATCATCTAGGCTGCCAGTAGGGAAATGAGGCTTGCTTTAGGGAAATGAAAATTTGTCAATGTGCTATTGAAGTTGTCCATATAGCAGATGTCATCAGGACAAGCGATCATATGCATTATTTGTTATTTGAACTCGCCAATAAAGATAATAGTGAGGTATATCGTAGAATAGATTTGCAATAAAATGTTAATTATATCCAAGTCAAAACAGAACAAGCACTTGAAAGATAGTATGTGTATATATACGAATTGATTTAACAGAGTCCGTGACTTTCAAATTTACGATGGAAAATGACACGGTTTTTATATGTTATGTTTGTCTGACTAATGAAACAATAAGACAAGTTGACCAATGGTCTGTCGTCTTCACTTTAGCATGTACTGAGATATAATTTTTGTTGGATAAGACAACATCAAAGGGCTTCCGAACTCGTTTTAAAATGCACATGGTGTTTTGTTACGATGACGGGCTTAATAAGGAGAACTAATTAACGATAATATTTAAAGGTATGGTCTGTAAAGTCCTTTGTTCATTTGTTAATAAACACCAGTAGATATTGTAATGACAATAAGAGTTTTTGCACATGGGTGGCTACAGGAACTTTGCAAAAAGGGGGTGGGGGTCAGTCAGTCACGGCCGGGAGAGTTAGTATAATAAGCAATCTGAAACTAAAGCTAATATTTACAAAGCGTTTTGAACATAATCTTGTGACATATTTTCAGCTTCATCTGCATGAATAAACTTGTCGGAATGTATATTGCAGTATGATTTGGGGGGGGGTCACATGACCCCCCCCTTGACCTATGCTGCGGGCGCCCATGCTTATGCATCAATCATTATATTTTCTCACCAACAATTAATCATTAATTTTTGTAAAAACAAAGTGGGAATACGGTATTTTCGATCTTTTTGCAAACGTAAATCTTCTTAGTGGAAATGTTATGCCCGATAATTTAATGAATTTTTGAAATAATACAAAGTGATATGTACGAAAAATTATGATACATTTAAATAATTATTATTTTAATAACTGGATTGTGTACGAAAAATTAAAGGGTACGAAAAAATACATAAAATACGGTAGTCTGGTTCAGAAGTAAGTACCGAGAACGATATTCTCTTGCCCCTTAAAACAAATCCACCACATGATCTCACAAAACACTGGGAACCTCATTTGCATAACAAATATATTTGGTGTGCAAGGTATAGAGTTTCTATTTTCCCTACATAATATTCTCAGAGCTAAATCTGTATGTTTGAAAGCTGCATAAGTATTTACATGTTTGCATAAAAAAAAACTTTGTTGGTTCTGTTCTAATCTCTTTCTGTCATTAACTGTGGACACAAACTGTCATTTTGATTTTAGTTTTACTAAATTCTTAAGGGTAGGAAACTACCAGAATATAATATTCTCTGGATGACTGTCATGCTCTAATTAAAGAGTTCTGATGAAAGTGTTCAATTACTGGCCCTTCTTTGAGTGTGATGCTTCTACAGATCAGAAAAAGAATGGAAATCAATACTTGAAAATTAAAAATTTATGGAGAATTGTATTTATTATCAATGGCATCAAATAAATATACATGAACATCCATCCTTGATGAACAATAAAGGTCTCAGAAATGTGCAAAAGTTATTTTAAAAGATCCAAACTATCATATTCATTCCAACAATTCAGTAAAGTCTATCACATTTCCAAATATTCCAATACTGTAACTGTACAAATTAAATAATAGAAGAATTCAACATTTTGGTGAGATTTAGGGTCTTCAAAACATCATTCTGGTCCTCCTCTCTGAAATAATAATAATAATAATAATAATAATAATAATAATGATAATAACCCAAACCTTAAAACATGGACTTTACCTATTTTATTACATTCTAAAAGACAAATTCTTTATACAAATTATTTCCAAAGATAAAGGCATAATTATGATGCCAAGTCTCTTGCTTAAAATCAAACTTGACCATGACAGTTATATAAACCTATTTACCAAACAGATGAGATGGTTAGACAATCAGATGAAAAATAATTTGAATAATGTACATCTTGCTGATCACCAAGACGATGATGATGTAATTTATCAAATCCAATGAAAAACAGTCTCCAAAGCAGTAACAAGCTCAGCCAATCTGTTAAAATAGATTACCTCACCTTGGATCCTGCTCATAATCAAACTCATCCAATATCTTGACAATACAAAGCTTTTTATTTTTCAAATTGCCAAGTTTTATCAAAATTCTATGTTGTTACGACCCTAGATTCTGAAACTATGTAACAGGAAAGAGCAAAATCAGCAAGTTTTGGTATATGAATTCTTAAAATTCTAAAAGTTCTATCAATTCCAATAGTTCAGAAAAATAGAAATAAGTTCAAAAGGTGTTTCAAATGATAGCCTGTATTGTAATGATATATCAACAACATATAAATTACCTGACGAGCAATACTATTAATTTCGCATAATAATTCTAAACATGCCATAGCGAGAATGCAATTCCAGACTTTTAATGAATCATTCTTGGTGTTTCAAAACCACTTAACAGTAAACAAGATCAGCTTGGCTAATCACAAATTAGGTAAGGCTGGCCTTTCACATCATTCACATCAGAACTCATGTCCTTGTCGCATAACATGATGTTTACCTGCACTTATAATTCGAATCGACCTTGGAATTCATGAATTAATCAATTTAGGCATTTCATACACGATTCATTCTACAGTACAAACTAGGATCACAGGATTTTAGCATTAAAATGGCATTAACTAAATGACCCCCATAAAAACTATTATTATGAAAATAATACACATAATATAGATATACATAACAATATAAAAAAATACAGTCTCTCAATCGTGCAAATAAGCTGTGCCAGTCAGATGCAAGATCAACTCATAAATATGCATAAATCTTGCTCATAAAAACAACCTCAATGGATATCATGATGATATAAGCATATTTACGATGTTTGATTAAAAACAGGACCAGAAATAGTTGCTATAGGATTGACCAGCTAAGCCCATCAAAAGCAAAACAGCCTCATTAGTATGCATGCATCTCATTCATTATCAAACTTTTTGAGATAATGAAGACAGAAGGAGATATTTAAAACCTGACTAAAATCAGACCAGAAATATGGCTTTCAGAGATGGCAACAAGCTCACCTAAGTGATTGCAAGATCATCTCAATAATATGTGTAAATCCCACTCATTAATGAACACATGGAGATCTTGTCTATACTCTCAATTTTATCAAAACTAGGTCAGAAATATGGCCTCCAGATTGGTAAAAATCCCAGCCAATCAGATGCAAGATCACCTCATATTATCAAACTTATCCAAAATCTTAGTGATTTAAGACCATATTCCATGTTTGATCAAAACTGGGTTGGAAACACGGTCTCCAGATTGTCATCAGGCTCAGCCAATTAGATGGAAGATCACCTCATGTTATCAAACTTGTTTAAAATCTTATTGATTTAAGACCATATTCCAAGTCTGATCAAAATCGGGTCAGGAACACAGTCTCCAGAGTGTCCACAGGCTCAGCCAAACACATGCAAGATCACCTCATTAAGTGGCATCTCACTCATTATTGAACACAAAATTGAAATCTTCATGACACAGAAACCCATATTCCAAGTTGGATCAAACAGGATCTGAAATATAGCCTCCAGAGTGCAAGCAATTGTTGATGGATGCATAATGGAGAACAGACAGATCCAAGGCCAAAGCAGAAGCTCACCTGACCTTACAGCCAGGTGTCGTGAAATAGAGTAATACAGGAATCTTTCCCCAAAAAATATAGGAATATATGAACTCAAAATCTTTGCATGCGTGTTTCTATCAATTATTATAATGGAATTACCAAAAATCCCAACAATTCCTAATAAAAACTTGTGGTACAGTGTTCAGTGTACTAACTACCAATATTTCTAATGAGCAAATTTTGGCAATTTGATATCTTTACTTTCCATCATTACTTTGCTTTTTATGTTAGTTAATAATATATGATTTCCCTAATTATACTTAAGAAAAATATATCGAGGAAAATAACTCAGTGTATTTCCTTACTCAACTGTACAAGTTCTCTACAACCTAAGATGAAAACTATAATTCACAACAAAAGAACAAGGCATTTTATTACATTGTGTAAGTTCTACCTTTTAACTCTTATATTTGTATTAATCATTAATAAATTTCCATTTAAAGTTTCTTTTTCTTAAAAATAGTTCCTTAAGAAGCAAGTTCTGATTCTTGAACTCAAATTCTGTTCATTTGGCAAACTGTTTGGAAAAATATTTATCTACAAATTCTCAATGTCTGTTTTTGTGGAAACAATAGCTTCTTTCCATTTATATATCATATAGATTAAGGGAAGTAACTTAAATATTAACTCCCCTCATGCCAATATGTTTTCCAGTTTAAGCTTGGGTGAAACCTATAACAGGATGCTTGCATTTGCAGAGAAGGATTAAAGGGACTGATAGTAATGTGATCAGGGAAGTATTTTCATACTTCTGTCAATACATTACCCAATCAAATTAACATTAGGGATCTAGGTTATATGAGAAGGAAATGCTTGAGTATCGAACACCCTGCCCAAGATGACTGCTCTACTTTCAGGATGAACTTCTCCTAATGTGAAGCTAGCACAACCAGAGACCATTCATTTAGACTTGTGCATAGAAGATCCCTGTGGGATTCTGCACCTAATTATTTTGCCTTACATGTAAAATATTTCTGGGCAAATGCAGACAAAATGCAATGTCATGACAAGGAATGGGGTTGTGCTGTTATAAACAGGGCAGGAAAACTGTTTAGGCAGCTAACAGTAGCCTGAGAAGATTCAGCTCTCTTCTTTGCAAGGCTAATAATGGCATATAAATAAGAATTAGAGAAAGCAGACAGAGCATGCCAGCCAGCTGACTCAACTATGTCTCAGACTGAGACATTACATTTGAAAGCCTGCTCATGGAAATCACATTTGATTAGTCAAAATCTTTTTGAGTTGTACTTGATCCTGTGAGAGTGCAGTATATGCCAATCAAATAACCCACTTTAGCCAAGTAGCCAGCTGAGTTAAGTCTCGGTTTCACACCATAACCAAATGGAACAGCCTTTGATAGCCATTGTTGACATTCTCTAGGTGCCTAATATAGCACCTGAGAGCATGCACCAGGTCCTTCAGCTTCGCCTCATTTGATAGGCTGATCGAACAGAGAAGCTGAATAGTTTTTGTCTCATTTCCTATAGATGGTAACCTGTTTTCAGATACAAAGCCAGGTGAATCTTTAGTACAACCTCATGTAGTTTGGATGGTTTATCCAGCTCACTTATCCTGCAAGCTGCAGCTAGTGCTATCAGGAAACAAGTCTTGTATGATAATAGTTTCAACGAGGTCAAAGACTGGAGCTCAAATTCTGGACAATTTGAGCCACATTAAAATCCAGAAGATATTCTATTTTGGGAACAATGTGAGCAATTGGGGGCTGAACAAACTGAAAGTGGACAAGTCAGAATTATCCTCATTGCAGCCAATATTGTCTCTTCCATGATGTCTGAACATGTCTGAAATCAAGGAACAGTTTCCTTGATTATGATAAGGGCTAGCTCTTCTGAGAAGCTGCCAGATTTTATTTGATTGGTGGGAGGATGTAGAAAATAAGGGGGGGGGGGAGGAGGAGGCAGGTCAGGAATCACCATAATTCATTATTTACCCCTAAGCTTAAATATGTATCTCTCCCTCTTCCTGCTCAACTCTGATCTCTATAGACCTCGAAATCCTCATAAGCTTCTCCCACTAGTTGTATAATCATTAATCTCATTGTCTCTGAGCTTAATCTGTTTCTTATATGCGTAGGAATAGTATTCTGTACCGAGAACCCCCTTGCACATTCTGCTGTCTGCACAGCTAGCTTAGCTTCAACAAGCTGGGAAACTGTTCTGTATGGTTGTTTTATAGAACTTTCCACATTTCACAGGTATCGTCTCATGGATATCTCTGCTCCAAAATGCATGTGATCCAGTAAAGATGTATGTTGTAGACAAAATGATGTCCTAAAATTAAAATGCTGATTTTCAATGCAAAGGGTAACCTTTCCCACAATTTTTTCAAATATTACACAGCAGTGGTGTTGCATGTTGTGATGTAACCATCAGTACTACAACAGACAAGAGTTCTAAAACTTTGCATCAAATTTTGGTTTCTTCATTGGCAGTTCATCTAAACCAGAATCTGATATTATTTTAGAATTATCATTCTCTTTTTTGTGAGAAACACTTCATCCCTCACTTTCTTCGTTCTACTATTCACTTTGTACACTTGTGCCAGCACTGACTTGACATTGAAAGGAATTAGAAAAGAGCATCAATTGCAAAATCTCTATAGGAAAATATGTTTTTCTCTTATAAATAATCAGCAGGATTTCCAAGTATCCTTTTTGTACTAACCTTTATTTTGGAAAGGAGAGAGGTATTATTGTCAAATAAGTATCCTTTCTTATTACTTTTTTTTTAGCCCAGTGGATCACCTAAATGGGCTAATAACAGTGCTCCAATTTTCTTGTCAACAATCTTCAAGACAGTGTTTGTTGCATTACATGTATCACTTTTTATTCCAATTGAGCATATGTGTGATTGGTTGCTGTAGCTTTGATGGGATCAGAACTAATCAGAACTAATCATCACTGTAGGTGTTGTTCAAAGGTATCTTTGCAAAGGGCAGGAGTCATATGATTTCAAATGGCCCTTTCCTCTCAGCACTTCAACAGTGCAATACAAACACACCAGTGAAAAATGCATGTGGGTGTTATTGATTGATATCACATTGTACATTAACGACTGGCAATAAATATTAATAAATTCACCAGAGAGGATGCATGTCTTGCATACAGGAAGTATATTAACCTTTTAAATTACTAAACCAAGAAAACGAAATGCTGGATTTTCCAAAAATTATGGTAACTGCACTGATTCTACTAACAATTTCAACTAAAGTTTAAACCTGTTTGCAAAAATTGATAGTGAATTTTTATTGCTCAAACTATCCAAAATAAAATAAAGTTTCTTAGGTTTGTTGTATTATACCAGGAAGCCACTATCACCACTATCCCCCAACAGTACACAGCATCTGAACTTCTAAAATGAAACTTCATTTAGAGAATGCCTAACCAGCAATATAAAAATAACAATTTCATCATCTGTACCATACAATTCATCATCTGTACCATATATACTCACTTATAAGTATAGTCCAACTTTCAACTGCACAGACACAGATCTGCCATTGCATAATGCACCAGCAGATATGTGTCTATGCTGTTTGTAAGGAGTAATTGGTAGAACAAACAACACAGACCATGATCTGCTAGGCTAGTGTATTATGTGATGGCAGATCATCATCTATCTTGTTTGTAGTTGGATTTGACTTATAAGTGAGTTTACTAGTACATGGTAATGAATCTGCTTTAACATAATTGTTGAAATAGATAACACACCATATAAGGCTGTAAACATGCTGCCGCTGATGCTAAGATCTGTAATTTTTGTATACATTACATTATAATTAAGCAACAGTTCACATCACCTCCAGACATTGAATTTCTTAGAAAACCAAACCATAAATTGCTTCAGATTGATAAGAAAAATGAGTTTTAGTATGTTAATGAAATGAGGTAAAAAAATAGCCAGTGACTAAGATTTGAAATTTGAGGATTCAATCTCCTGCTGCTATGAATGCATCAACTGATTATTGATCTGGCTTATTGCCTACAATTTCAAAAAAAATAAAAACAACCATGGAGTTGCATGATAAATACTAAGCTGACTCATCAGTATGCCAATAGTAGTACTGTTAGGGCAGGAACATCTACTGGTCTGGGGCACTGGTCATTTGTTCCATGAAAACGTCTCCAGTTCTTTTTTATGGAACAAATTTGTCATTGGTCAATTTATAAGACTCAATTATAAGTCAAATCCAACTACAAACAAGATAGATGCTGTCACATAATACACTAGCCTAGCAGATCATTGTCTGTTGTTTGTTCTACCGGTTACTCCTAACAAACTGCATAGAACAGACCAATTTGTACAGCCCTGATTTAAACACAAATGGTACCCAGGAGAAGTATTTTTTTTTAAAAGTATCAACTAGGGTACACCACTTGCCATACAAAATTCTTAACTGCACCAAGATAGCTACTAAATTGTCAAGTTCCTTTGCTGGATCCAGTGCATGTGTTACTGGAAAAGCTCTCTGGCTTGATTTGGTTTGGTGCTTTATGGTACAGCAGCACAAAAAAGTTATTTTTCATGCCAAGGCAACTGGAGTAAACTGCCTTGCCCATGGACACACCACGGTAGCTGATGGAAAAGTTCTGAAAAAAGAACTAGAGATGTTTTCATGGAACACAGATGTTCCACCGCACAGTCTGAAAATTGAACAAAACCTGAAACTTAGCCAAGCTGTGATGGATGGCAGAATAAGTTATAATACTCATTTGGTGGGAAATGAAAAAGCTCACCTCAATATATGCCATTTCTTCAGGTGATATTGGCTTTCTGTGGTATCTTGCTGGTAATGTGGCATAGTCTATACCAGACCCCTTGGTGGCTGAGGCTTCAGGCTTTGATGTTGAGAGCTGTGAGGTGCTAGTGGAAGTGGATTCCCTTGATACTCTCACTGGTGTCAATGCTGACCGGGCAAATGTCACGGCTGAACAAAAAAAACTTATTTTTATATCACACAATCTAATGTCTGTCAATGATATTGATTGATTAAATCGAGAATAATGAGAATTTCTTTTTATAATAAACTGTAATACTGAACTTTAATTATAAATTCCACTCCCCTAATTTTACAGAACGAAGAGTTCAACATGTCCATTCATGGGTATAGCTTTTAAATGCCCTGTGCATGTATATCAACTACACTTTGATATTATTTGCAAATGCCAGACATTAGTTGTTTCAATTATTTCAACTATGGTTCTATTCCATTTTGACTGTACAATATGTTCCAACTTCCACAAAATGCTCACAACCAGTGTTCAAAAATACCACCTGCCTGGAAGCCTGAAACCAGCAATTTTAAGAACAGATCATGAAAATGATTACAATGCTAGCAATCTGAATCAATAGTTACTGGCCCAAAGTCCAACAAGTTCCAAAAGTTAATTCCGAACACTATAATTCTTGGAACAAACATGAGGACTGAGGTGCAGAATCTTCAGGAACTGATTGGAAACCACCCAATTTGGACATGTGACCTGAAAATGATAACTGCAATGCCATTTTGTTTTTGTAGGTTCTAAAGGCACTTTTAACACATTACTGGCTATATCATGATCAAAGAAATTTGAGCTAAGTGCCTCTCCCAAGGGCTCACCAAGTCAGTCAACATGGGGTAGCATGGGCAGAAATCTGTTGAAATTTCAAGATCGATCATCAGTTACACCAACTGATTGATGATCAATTATTAAAGAGTAAAGTGTCTAGCCCAGACACATTATGGCAGCCAACCCAGCCAGACAAAATTGGCAAAATCACCATATGTCACACAGCAGTGAGATACAGCTTGATTTGTTGTTTTTTACCAAGTCAGTAAACTGTTATGAACTACAAAAATTATTTTTATATTATTAATTTTGCATGTTAATATTTTCTGATTTCTCCAACCATTTATCAGTGACATACGCAATCCTACAAAGTGATCTAATATATATGCAATGTGTGTGCAGTGATTTGGATTTTTAACAATGCTTTAACAATTTTTCAGTCATATCGCTATGATGTCTGCAGTATGACAGTTTATAGTGATATCTAGTACTGGGGCATCATGCGACAGACATGTACCATCATGTCCCACCCAATCACATTATCCTGACACCAAGCCAACCAGTCCTAACACTAACCTCTTAATGCTGACTGCCTAGTGGGGCAGATGTAAGTACCATTTTTTATAAGTTTTTGGCATGACTTGGCCGGGGTTTGAACCCACGACCTCCTGCATCCGATGAAGATGTTCTATGAAAAGAAACATGTTTAATAAATATTAATAAATACATTAGGCACAAAACCTGCATATATTCACATAACTGTCATATATTCATTAAAGAATTACCACAATACAGGTTAAAATTCTTAATACTGACTGACTAGATCATTATCAATCAATTGCAGTTTTGTGTTCTCATTCCAGTTTTGATTCTGGCATAATTCTAGTTATTTTGGCAGCTCCTTTTTATTATGACTGGTGGATTTGTCTTTTGTTTTCTCACAGAAATCCAGGCCAGAGAATTGTTTCAAATCTGAAACTGGCATGGGTATAGAGAAAATTTTGTCTGAAGGCAATCCTGCTACCCTTTTATTCTACTCCTTTTGGCATAAATTAGCATAACTACTGTAACTGAGTAAGCAAGTAATTTTTCTAAGGCTGCTTACATCAAAGCAAACTAACACTGTATTGTTATGCAATTATTTTGTAAGCATTATTTCTGAGGCTTTTATCATATTTTTGAGATTTTTATTGAAGTTTAGTCAAGTGGTGCCTATGATTTACAACTAAGAGATGTACGTCATTCAGTGCAAGTTAAAATCTTGTACATGCAGTGATGCCATGATGTAAACAAGGTCATTATAAATGTAAGAGGTTAACCAATCACTATTTTCATTGTTTTAATACTGGTATCACCTTTGAATGAGTCAGATATTTAAATTTTGAAGTCAGAAATTGTAATTACTGGTGACTTTTGACAATTTTAATGCAATAATGCATGAACTGACAATAGTAAACTAGAGCAAATATGGGAGAAAATAATGCTGAAATGGTTACAACACTGTCCTAATGTTCAATGCTTGTCATTGCCTGATGATATTGCACATATCTGAAATAGGTAAAAATGACAAGAAAACAGGAAAATATAAGACATATTTTTCGTTTTTCAAACAAATTATATTTATTTATAATACTTCCATTTTTTTTTTTTTATAATCATACTCCCTTAACAACTGCAAAGTATTTTTTCAAGTATTGTTATAATCAATAAAACATACAGGGTGATCAGTAGAAAAATAATTTCTAATGTGTCACACAACTTAAAGTACACAAAAGAATTGGTATAATTTTTTATCCCAACTTTTACAGTTCATAAAAAAATACTTTAAAAAATAAAGTCCCAAGACCTACCATCTTTATATAGCCATCTTACCATCAGCAAATGCCACATTTTCTGTAGGAGTAGATGAACAATCTAACCACCCTTACCCATACCATCAGCAAATGTTATGTTTTCTGTAAAAGTGTAAGCAAAATTCAAGTAATCACCTTACATGTACCAACAGCAAATGCCATGTTTTCTGTATAAGTGCAAGTACAATTCAAATAATCACCTTACCCATACCTAAAGCAAATGCCATGTTTTTTGTATAAGTGTATGCACAATTCAAGTAATCACCTTACCTGTACCAACAGCAAATGCCATGTTTTCTGTATAAGTTTAAGTACAATTCAAGTAACCACCTTACCCTTATCATTGGCAAATGCCATGTTTTCTGTAGAAGTGTAAGTACAATTCAAGTAATCACCTTACCCATACCAACAGCAAATGCCATGTTTTCTGTATAAGTTTAAGTACAATTCAAGTATTCACCTTACTCATACCAACAGCAAATGCCATGTTTTCTGTATAAGTGTAAGTACAATTCAATTAACCAGCTTACCCATACCAACAACAAATGCCATGTTTTCTGTATAAGTGTAAGTACAATTCAATTAACCAGCTTACCCTTATCATGGGCAAATGCTATGTTTTCTGTATAAGTGTAAGTACAATTCAATTAACCAGCTTACCCATACCATCAGCCTTTCTGGTTGGAAACTTGATCTGAGGTATATGAGGTTTCACTGTCTGAAACAAAGAGAACATCAAACAAGTACAGAGGACAGGAAGAATAAAGATCAACTGTTTGATTGATTGGTGTTTAACTGCACATAAACACATGAAAGGCTATATATTTCTGCAGCAATAGGGCTAAAGTGTTGAGCCAAGAGACAAAGGAGACTGACCCAGCCTGTTCTTGGGAGAATTTAAACTGCATTCTTCTAGTCACTAGTTCAGTCATCATTGAAATTACTTCAGTATTACATAGTCCCAATATAACCAATCCTCAAGATTGCATGTATGTGGTCTAGTTTTTACATTTAATATAATGAGCTTGCCTTGCTTATTATACAGTATCTTCATAGCTCACATAAACAATGTTTTTGTGATGGAATACTTACTGCTCACTGTAGCAAACATTTAGAACACAGGGAAAAGTGGTTCTGGAACACAATGTCTCCCTGTCTACATTTTTATCTGTGATAATGTCATTGCTACAGAAAAAGTAATACTCATGTCTCATTATCTGGTATGAAAACAAAATCTGTTGTTTTTTTTTAAATTGCCAGTTCAGTATTAAGGCCAGCAAAGTCATGGATATAAAAAAACATCATGGAAAACAAACCAAACCTTTTCTTTTCTTTATTTTATTGAACATAGCAACAAATACTCCAGCAGGGTAAATTCCAGGATGGTGAATTGTGGAATTCATGCTAATAGCTCAAGAACCATGCCTAAAACATTGGACAGTACAAAAACAGTACATTACACATGTATTTGCAAGCTCTACCATTATTTCTTTGCTAAATCCCTAAATTTCGCCCCTAAATTTTCATTTGTAGAAACGACACTTGTTTGCTGAGCTACAGATAATTTTTTGTCAAATGAGCAAAGTGTTCAATAATTTGAAATTTACTAAGTAACCAGTAATGATCCAAGAGTAATTTGTATACATTTTAACTCAATGTACTTCAAAACACTTGTTTACTATTCTCAACGAAACTTTTCCATGGTCTAGATGGGCAAATATTACTTTTGATATTTTAAATTTTATTAAGTGCTTTGAGAATGCATCTATCACACAAAAACAATTGTACTCAGAGTTAATGAGTGTGCTTTGTGTTACTTTATCAAAATTTTAAACCTGTATGTGGTATACAATAACCAAAACAATGCCACTGAATCCAAATGATTTATAATGTAACCTTTCCCAATCTGTTAAAATGGGCTATTTATATGTACAACACGAAAAATGTGCAGCACATACCATACTTCACTCAACTTGCAATTCTTTCATTTTCTGTATGTCTTTTCCGTCACATATGACAGGGTTCAGTTTGTAAAACACAACTTTGCTGAATATATCTAACAGTTTAGGTAAAACCTCCTTAGGATTATCATGATATTGTTTCATACTTCTACATACATGTATATGTACTCAAGAAAACAATGATAATGGAGCAACCAGATATACTGCCTGGACATGCACAAAGGATGCCTCCTAAAATCTACAATTAAAAAGAAACTCTTCAGTGGCTTACAAACTTGAAACCTTTCTTTAAAATAAAATTTTACTCATGAAAGGTTGTGTAATTTGAAGAACTTTTTATGAGCATTATCACATCAAACTACCATATACTTACTTATAAGTAGAGTCCAACAGCAAACTGCACTCACCCAGATCTGCCATTGCATAATGCACCAGCAGATCTGGGTCTGTGTAGCTTCTTAGGAGTAATCAGTGAAATAAACAACACAGACCCTTATCTGCATGTGCATTATGCTATGGAAGATCTGGATCTTTGTTGTTTTGCAGATTGACTTGACTTATAAGTGAGTACATATGGTAATGAGTCCTGTCTGGCACATCCAAATCTGGTATGATTTGACTTTGCCCTAGCAATGCCACAATTGACTGAAATTAATCCATACTTTCAAAAAAGAATTGCAGTATCTGACAAGACCTACTGAACAGTCCTCTTAAGCAGTTCAAATATTTGATTTAATTTGAAAGGGTATTTACTGTGAAACTGACAGCCACATGCCTCTTCTTTTGCAATTTTACTTCTTTTATAAAGTAAACTAATCCATTTATATTTGTAAACATGACAGCCTTACTACATGTACTTGACTACAAAAACTATACAATAAATGAATTCTTTTCTCACTGTCTAGTATATGCAACCCTGATCTTGTATAAACCTATGTTGTATGCTGTACTGCTTTGTAATATGTCCATTAGTTGGGCTATCAGATAAAATAAGCAGGGAGCCATCAGGCTCTGCCATTGAAACATCATGTAACCTGATAGTTCCAGCTACTGCCAAGAAAAATGATGAAGTCAAGAATAAAAGGCATTGGTATAAAATCAAAACTGATTCGATAGAACTGAATAAAAGAGTCTGTAGTGTTGTGAATATTTAGCTTGTATTGTGTGATTGACCTTTATCCATTTTTGAGCGCATGGGTTTTGGCCTATGAGCCTAATGTCAAGTAGGGTAAACATGTTTACTTAGCTTTGAGTTCTAGATGTAGCCTTGATTCTGGCCTTATAAGATGCCAGAAATGAATTTTGTTTGCAGTTTGATGGAAATTTCCATTATGATGACACTCATCCTGTTCCTCTAATTGTCTTCATTTTTTATATAAGGGAGAAGTAAACAAATTTATTATTCCTATCTTAACATCAGTCTTTAACAGAATCAATTTAGTTGTGTTTCAGTTAATATTTGAGAGGATTTATTTAAATTATTCACTGGAATTACAAAGTGCTCTTTGAGTTTTCACACTAAACCACTATTTTGGGATTATTGTTAATTTATTTAAGGGCATTCTAAGTTATATCATTGTGATACATCAAGACTGTTAGCACATCAACACTATTCTAGGTTACTGGCATATCAGCACAATCAAAATTGGAATTCATCTGGAACACTGCTGCAATTCTTTTGGAATACTCTAATTTTTTGGACTTGTGATAAAACTTTTAGGACTACTCTGGATTTAATTCACAATAGTGTAAGTTCTTTTCAAATTTTCACTTTGTATTCTACGAAAATAAATTATTTGTTGAATTTTTACTAAACTTGTTGGTTTTTGCTTTTTTCTGTTACTTAGTTTAAGACCATAGCATTATAACAGTCGCAACAAAAGGATCCATGATTTGTATTTTAACAAGAGTCCCTCTAAGGGACAAATACTCTACTGTGTGAAAAGAACTTCCAGGAATTCAAGATAAGACCATTTCTTCCTTTTAAACTGTTAAAGTGTTGAAACCATCTCATATTCTTCAACAATGAAACAAATCTTCAAATTAGCTGCTGTGGTATAATTATTGATGTCAACTTCATTAAGGACAAAGCAGACATTATCAGAAGCCTTTCAGTGAAAACCCCATGTCATAATGATCATCCATGCAGAGGGAACAGTGAGAAGAGTTTTAAGATGGTCTTTGTGGCAGCCATATTGGATATGTGACTGGTGCCATTTTCATTTAAGACCAACTAGGTATCATACCAAGTCTACTGGCATACTTGTGACAAAACCAGGATTTCACACCAGTAGATTTACAAATTCTAATCAGCAGACTGGCTTCTAAACCAGTAATGTTTTTTGGGGTATAAACTGTATGTGTTTTAAGGGGATTGAAAACAAAACAAGTGCATTTTTACGATATACATTCTTCACACTAAAAAAAAAAGCAAGTTCTGAACATGAATCTGATTCTGATTATGACCGAAATAATTACAATAATAATTAATCAGTAACAATTAGTAAATTGTCAATTAATAAGAAAAAGAAGAGTTGTTTATCTTATAGTTCACTGCAAAGATTGTTTTTATAAAATCCAACAGCATTTTTTTAGTTTCCTTCACCAGATCATGGTTACTGGTGACCAATGATGACAATCATTGTCATTATTAAGCTCCACACTTAACAGGCTCTCAACAGTTCTCTGGTCCAGATTGCTACTGAATCACTTTGTATTTAGCAAAGAATGGAGAACGTCCTCTCTCTCTAACAGCATTAGAATGTGTCGATAACAGTTCAGTTCAGCTGGCAAAGAAGTTCTAACTTCAGTTTTTTTTGGTGCAGAGTTTGTAAGGTTGCTGACTGCTCTCCAATACTCCCTCAAGCTATGTTGACCCTGAGAAGCAAGTCCCTGACCTGGACTTAGATATATTCCTCATCCTCAAGGGCTTCTTTCTCATTCTGGTTCAGATCCATAAATCTGTTGGTAAGTTTCACCACTTTAAGTATAGAAAAAAAATTATGATTCGTTTAGACTTGAAATAAACAATGAAAAACGACATCATGTATTTATGCTTTTATGAATAAATTATCCCAACTTTAAAATAATTGTCATGTAATATATTTTAACTGATGTAATTTATCTAGGGCTTGAACTTAATTCATGTTCATGAAAACTTCAAATAGTTTATGAAATACAAAAGATTCCTGCCTCTGAAACATAGTGCAAACTCAGGACTTTTCCTACTTGCCTGCAAACACTTAAACTCTGATATCCAAGAATTGTTGAACTTGCAATATTTCTCAGCAGGTGGTTTCTTAGCACTGAGTGAAAGCAGGCATTTCAGCATTTTGACACGAACTTCGTAACAACAGTAAGAACTGTCCTAAAATATTCCTATCAAAACATGCTGAATAATACAATAACACAAGACCAAAGATCAAAATACTTACTCTGATGTGTATGCAGATATCATTTTTTATGGTCGGTCTCACCATTTTATCTCCCCTCTGCCTAAGGTCAGCAGATTTACATCAAAGGCTCAGAAGACATCATGCACCACCTTTGTTCCCTTTATTACTTACAACACCTCAGAAAACATCTTGCAGTTGGCCTAGACTCCCCAAACTAGAATGTAATAAATTAACAACTGGCTGTGTACACACATCAGCAGTTCTTTAACAATTTTAATCTTATTATTCTGCCACGAATCATCGCACCAGTCGCTGTGCTGGTGGAACATTTCCTTTCCCCATTAGACCGGTTCAGGCTGGTTTCTCTGATGTATTGGTGGTTCACATAGCAATACTATGTTTGGGTTGTTTCGCTAAAAAAACATTTTAAATAAAATAAAACGTATGTGTGGTAGACAGCCTTTAAAATGGTATTTTTGGCCTACCTGGCACAATCACATGTACGCTACTGTGAAAACCCATGCTAATACAGCCATCTATTTGGAGAGCAGTCGACATAACAATATGTTCCTGATATAATTTTCCATTCAGGAGGAGGACCAATAACATGATTTTCAAGATGACTGTGGTGGTGGCCATATTGGACATCAGATAAGCACCATTTTCATTTAAGACCAAACCGGACATCATATGAAGTCTTTTGGTGAAAACCCTATGTCTGTTCAAGCAAAGTCATGATAACAAGATTTTTAAGATGGCTGACATGTTGGCCATATTGGATGCTGGATTGGCACCATTTTAATTTAGGACCAGCTAGGTAAGATAAAAAGTATTTTAGTTAAAAACTCCACGTTTATGTTGCAATTCATTCAAAAGATGTAGCGATAACAAAATTTTCAAGATGGCTGCCATATAGGCCATACTGAACATCAGATCAACACCATTTATATTTAGGACCAGCCAGACATTATAAGAAGTTTTTTTTTTAGTGAAAATCCCATGCTGATATGACCATCCACGTTGGAAGAATAGTGATAAGATTTTCAAGATGGTTGATAGATGCAATAAAAAGTGTCACCTGGAGGACGTGCTTTTTAACTTGTACAGTATTTATCAAATTAAAATTCTTAAAATATAATCATGGTCTCAGATAAAATGAGCAGGCTTGTTTCTTTTTTTAAAAAAACTCACCATTTTCTTTTTCAAAACAACTTCACCAATCACAGAAGTTACTATGTTGAGAACTCTACTGTACTTGGATAAAAGAGATCATTTGCGAAATGTACCATCTGTAGTCACAAGAAAAATCCAACTGCAAAACAACATAGACTCTGACCTGTTGTTGCACAACGTGATGGCAGATCAGGGTCTATGTTATTCATTCTCCTGATTATTTCTCCCAAACTGCACATACCCTGATCTGCTGGCATATTATGAGATGGCAGATCTGGGTCTCTGCAGTTTGTAGTTGGGCTCAACTTAAAAGAAAGTACATATGATAGGTTCTTATTCAAAGTACTTGCTAGTTTACAGTATATATCATCACATAAGCCAAACTTTTAAAAAAATGAAGTTATGTTTTTCACTTTGAGGTATGAGGAATAAAAATTTCAAATCAGGCTGTTATCAGTTTTGATTATTATGTCTGCAGATACTGATGGCACTGAACATTCAGAAATCTATATACCATACTCCTACAACAGCCAACATTTTCAGTGTTTAGACTTGCCATTTTCAAACTATTCTGACTGGCTACTTGTTTGTAAGAATCCAATGAGATGAACTATTTTGAATACATGAGCTCATTTGCCGAAAACTAACAAAAAAAAAGTGAAACAACTGCTATAATTTTAATATTTTTAAAAATTGAGAAAATCACTTTTTGTCCCCATTTTAAAACTAGCATTAAATTAAAAATATCTAAATTTATCTTGATCAATGTGCAAACTTTGGTTGAGATATCTTTACAAATTAATCATTTGGATATGGTACCACTTTTTGACAAAGAAAGAAATAATTGCAATAAAAGTATTACACCAACATCACTAAAAAAAATAGAAAAAAATATATTTTTTATTAAAATAAGTATTTTTATTCACCTATGTAAAATTATTCCATGTATACAAATTTTTATTCAGTTATCGTTTAAATAAAAAAATTAACTGTTTCATGCTACCATACCACAGGCATTTTTTTTTTTTATGGACAAACGAGGCATACTAATAATAACACCCTCTAATTAAAATCAGATATCCACAGTCCTAAAAGAAGATCTGGCAGACACTAACAAATGTTCACGTTTTGGTGACCTTTGCAATTCTCAGTCCACTTACTTTTAGTAGTTTATCAGATAAAGCATTGCAAATTCATGCTAGGAAGTGCTATTATAGTAAAATGTTCTGAATGGCATGTCAATTTCAGAAGCTTGAAAGTTGCAATCTGATTGGTGAACCACAAGGTCAACAGATCTCTTATTGGTATCCATCTGATCTCCATGTAGGACTGAAGAGATCTGATTTCACTCAGACTGCTTATTCCCAATTGTTATATTTAATTTGTATTGTGGACTGACCTTTGGCTATAATTGTGGGTACAAAGTTTGGGCCTACATAATGTCTTTATTTGGTAAATAACATACAGTGTGACCCTACAATAAGCACACTCCATTATAACACAAATTCAGATATAACATAATCGTGGCATGGCTCTTGAAATTTCATACACATGTATATTTCTCATACACAAAAAATATGTTTTCGTCTTAAAAGTACAAAAAATAAAGTGTAAAAAGTTTACTATCATTTTGGGAAGAGATCACGTATGAATTCTAATATAACATGATTGTAACATGAATTCTAAAATTTTGTATACATATTTTTCTCATACATGAAAAAAAGAATTTCTTCTTACAAAATTATTGTGAAAAATAACATAAGTTTATTCAGGGATTGCACTGGGCCTCAGCAAGATTGCAAATTGCAATTTTTTGTTTCCTTATTGGTGACAAAATACACCATCTGCCTTTTTTGTGACAGCATTTTTTGCTGTTTAAACCTGTATATACAGTCTTGGGTTTGGAGTGGATAAATTCAGAATCAAAAGCACCATGAAAGGTAGCCACAAACTTGGACATAAGAAGGACTGGATCCTTTGTTCATATAGATAAACCATCTCAACAGTACATTGTTGTATCATAATCCACTTATGCTGACATCTACCCTGAGAACTGAATGCTTTGATACACTCAAACAGTCATGCTACAGGACTAGCTACAACTGACCCATCTTTGATGGCCAGAATAGGAACGACTACAATCAATAGGAACAACTTCTGGAACTTCAAAGAAAACTGATTACCTCTGAAGCATTGATTGTTCTGTATAAATACTAAGCAAATGAAAACAAAATTCAATCTCAATGTTCTACAATTATTTGATCTTGATTCCACAATAACAAATGGGCATTTGTTTGGTCCTCCAAAGCTGTTCTTTAGTGGCGACTTTAATAACACATGCACACTTCATCAAAGCAAGCCAACTTCAATAAAAACAAAGCACCTATCGTCAGAGGAAATTAGCACCAAACTTAAATAACAGTAATGGAATCTGATGGATTGTTGTATTTTCCAATATGACTGGGAGACATTTATTGTGCCATTCAAGTTTCCTTTGTGCAGGAAAAACATTTATGCTTATAAAAGCTACCAACAGCAGCATCAAAACACAAATTAAATTTCCGATCTTTATAACTATAGATATATGGCCATCAAGTTAACTGAAGCTGTTAAACATTTTAATTTGTTCACATTTTCATTTCCCTAAGAATAGCCTCATAGCAAGATGATAGCTGTCTCCAGTTAACCAAAATCTAGGCCAAGTTAAGCACATGTACATGTTGCATATAAACAACTACAGCCACATGCTACTGGCAACAAGATCATAGTGAATTGTTTAGTGACATGTCTTTGTTGAAAATGGAATAAAGGTCAAATAAGGCCTGTCATTTATATATATATATATATATATATATATATATATATATATATATATATATATATATATATATGTATATCTTAGTTTGTGTTTTCTAACAGGGTGTGACTGATATATGAATTTTATAACATAATCTATACTCTCAAATTCATGAATTTTTGATATTTATTTCATTTTCTACTGGTCAAAATGTCTAGCATGTTCTCCCATCATATTCAATATTTCATCATTAAAAACTGCTTTATACAGTATGAAGATGTTTGTGTAATCCTACGATGGTCATGTTATTCTTGCTATGGCCACATACAGTAATTAACGCATTATGGATTGAACAACACAAATGTAAGTTGACAATATACAATTGTATTTCAGACTAGTTTTGTCTTCATTTAATCAAAAGCACATATTTTTGCACCTAATTTTATTACACACACAAATACCGCTGGCATTTTTGGGGTACATGAATCATTTTCTTCAGCTAACTGACTTGTTTGTTTATGACACAGTTCAGTATATAACATGGTTGGGTTCTGTGGACACCAACCATCATGTCATAGTGAGGTCACACTATATTTATTGTCAGTGATATTAGATTGTATATTAAGATCATTATCACTTGCAGGTAAACATGTTTACTTGGATCTGAGTTGAGGACATTGGATTTCCACTTGAAGAAACCTATGTGATGTTCATTGTGTTCTTTACTAAAATTTAAGCAAGAGGCATGACCTTGTTTACAAATCAGAATGATGTGGAAATGAACTTTAGATCCTCATCCTGGTCCTGGTCTTCTTATTGTGTCTTAGGTTTTTAAATTAAGGTTGTTTACATCAGAATTACTCATTCCATATCTTAACATCAGTCTTAGTGGAATCAGTTTTAGCTGTGTTTAGTTATTATTTGAGAGATTTATTATTTGAAATTATTCATAGGAATTACAAAGTGCTCATTGATTTTAGAACTACATTACTAGTTTGGAATTATTGTGGTTTCGTTCAAGGATATTTGGATTATACCACTGTGATACATTCAGATTTTGGCACATTAGCACATCTGAAGCTACTGGTACATCAGCACATTCAAGATTGGAATTTTATTAAGAAAACCATTGGAATTCATCTGGAACACTCTATACTTTTGGACTTGTGATAGAACTTTTAGATCTATTTGGGATTTAATTACCAATAATCTAAGTTGCTGTTGTTTGCATTTTCTTTTACTTAATTTAAGACTATATGGTTCACAATCTGACCTGTCAATAATTCCATGCTAGTTTTATTATATCATCTGTGCATTTTGTCACTCATATCTTAACCACTGTATAAAAGATATTCCAAGCCTTTCCCTTGTGTAGGATTTAAGTGCCTTACTGATTTTTAATTTTTAATGACAACTTTTACTCAAAGTTTCCCTATTGTCTTGTCTACCTGGAGCCAGCCTACCTTGGTGTGAATGTGACTACTAGTGCAGAATGAATACCAAACACTAAACAAAATTTAAATTAAATTTAAGTTTATTTTCAATCAGGAACATTTGGAAAATACAATATTATATATAATTTCAACTGTTTTGTTGATTTACTACATGATACAGAGGTCAAGACCCTTAATCCATTTACACAGAAGAAGCAATATCCTGAAATGACGGAAACTCAAATACGACCTTTTTCCTGGAAATCATAACTAACTTAGAATTTGTAACCACATAAAATGTTAATTCACCACACCTTAGCTAATTCCATACATGTGATCATACCAGCAGTAGGACAAAAATAGTTTTAAAGGAAGAAAATTAAATATGCTTGTGATTTTATATTTTTAAAAAATCTTTGCAGTCAACTATGAAATATGGAACTCTTCCATTTTCATTTAATTGACAATACACTGACTGGTATTCATTCATTATTACTGTAACATTTTCCAGTAAAATCTGATTCATGTTCAAAAGTTGCCGTTTTATTATGGTATGGAAAGAATACAAATTATGTAAAAAAAACAACACTTCTTTTCTTTTCCAACCCTTAAAACATGTAAACTTTGTCAATAAAAGATCAATGGTTTAGAAGCCAATCTACTGATCAAAATTTGAAAATCTGTTGGTTTGATGTTCTGGTTCAGTCACATGTATGCTTATTTGCCAGGTTCAGCTAAGGTGTAGTTATTGTTACAGGTGTTTGAAAGGGCTAGCTGAAGGAAACAAAAAAAAAATCACGCAATTACAATCTAGTCACATTCAATCAAAAGTACACTGTAAGTGCATGCCCCCATAATGGCTTCAGGTAGAAAAGATACAAACCAACTGTGAAACTTCAAGTAAAAGTGGCCATTAAAAAATCAGTATATTAAAAGTACTTAAATTGTACATGCTGGGAGATCTGGCATGTCACTTTATGATGGTGTAATTTACGAGCGACTACAGGCAACACAGAAATAGCGCTGAATCATCGAGGGGTCAGAATGCAAACCACATGAGTTTGTTACCATTTGTTAACTGGGAGTAGAGAAGGGTGTTATCATTACCTTCCCATTTTTACTGGTAGAAACAAGTGCCTGTGTATCATAAGGATATTATACTGCTGTACCATATTCTTGTGGTACAAAACAAGAAACATGAAGACAATAATTTACCCGCTAATGAAAATTGCCATACTTTTTTATTTATCATTCATCTCCAATCCTGAATTCAGGAAATGTTGTAAATGATACCAGTTCTGCAATAAACAAGATCCAATACAACCTGCTGTGTGTACCACAATATAAAATGAGATCATCGTATTCTCGCTGCAAAAGATCTAATCACAATACTGGTGTCAAAACTGGGTATGAAATGAACATGATGTTAGTAATAACACACCACATCATCGTGCACTGCCGTAAACTTAAAATGGAGAGCTCAATATTAACAATTATTATAAGTCTATACAATTATATATTCAGTTATTCTCTGAAGAGGTAATGCAGATATCTGAAAACACATTCTATCCCCAATACTCGAATTTTAAGAATAGCAATTCCACCACATTTTCCCTAATTTACAATCTTCAGCTGTTTGGATTACTGGTATAATTTCATTTGTATCTTTTATATCATCAATTATATCAAAAGAGAATTGTACACAATTGCAACATTCAGGTACAATGTCAAGGTTTCAATTAGAGCTTTCAATGGGTACCCAGGTAATCAGCTACCCACCCATTGATAATAACCAAGGTAATAAATTGACCAATCAGGTACCCATTTAGCTATACAAGTTTTCTGCCAGTGCAAGTGACTCCATAAGCCCTTGGCTAGTAAGGAAGCACTAGCTGTGTTTTAACTTGAAAATCTATTTGATTGAGCTGCAAATTTAATACATGTACTTGTTCAGTGCCAAACAGAGTCTTGCCTCTTACAGTAAATGTTTGACTTCAACCTCTTAGCTCTTTATCCCATGTGACAACGCTCTGATTGAGCTGCGAGTGATACTTGCTTAGTGGCAAATAAAAGAGGGTGGTTTTTTAATCCTGCCACACAACTGACACATGTTTAGTGTCAACCTTTCATAGATTTCACAAACTGTATGATCAAAGTGTTACTTACAGAGCCCAAACTGAGTCTCTACATAAGCACCTGCATATGACTATGACAGTGAGACCAAGGAAAGGGAGTCAGTTATTTACGATGACTAGACCATGACGATTTACAAGATGTCCAATTTCAGAACTTTATCAGACACTGAGAATGAATTTTTGGACTTTGTATCATATAGCAATAGGTAGTGATATTTATTGGATATTGTGAATTATAAAAATGTGGACTTACATTTCACTGTTTAATTGTAAGATGCGTGGAATTAATATATTACAGGATATTGTGAATCGGATCATTCTGAACTATTTTTATACTGCTATGTGGCCTATAACTGAGTTCATGGATTTATCATGTAAATGGATTTAAAATGTCAAGTATTGTGTATTATAATCGATTTAATGAGAACGAATTGCAAGTTATCAATATATTTGTGACATAATCCACTCAATAATACATGTATATTTACACATTTTTGTCAATTTTCCTATCTTCCTTCCTTCCCATCTATCCATCCATCCATTCATCCAGTTGGGCTCATTTATTTTTCAAAAATGCAACTCTGAGTCACTGATAACAAGTCCCCCCTTGAGATGGATTAGTCCTACAATGTAAGACGTATCACATACTTTTGTTTCGGTGCTATGTCCTACTGCATAAATAATGGCCTTGTTTAGCGTGCTCCTATGCTGACCGACATTGGAATGAGAGACCAAATCTTCAAGAATATCTTACACACTTGGCAGCACATACAGAAGCTTATCCATATATTAAAGTCATGTTGATTTAGGCAGACTTTACTTACTCTGATGTCTTTCTTCGAATAAATTCAAATTCTCACACAAGCAAATGGATGTGTTTTCAAGTTCTGTTGACCTATATTTCTCTTGATTGGAATGCTACGGATGCTGGGAATGCCAAAATTGGCTAAAAGAATGATAAATATACACGAAACAAAGCTATCTAAACACTTTCTTTGATATTAGTATATTGCTATTCATTTCATTAAAGAAACACTCTTCAAGCTAACTGATTTCAGCATTCCTTGCTTCCATTGTATTCCAACCAGCTGAACAAAACATGAATATGCATCCATTTGCTACTGTCAGATTTTGATTCCATCAGGATAAAAACAGCAAAGAAAATATAATCAATTAGATTTAAATTTGTGGAAGAGTGTCAATATGGGCTGACAAGTGTGTGAGATATTCCTGAAAATTTTACCTCTTGTTCTCCCGTCAGTCAATTTTGGAACATACTACAAAAGGCCATTATTTAGGCAAAAATATCATGTAATACATCTTACATTGTAGGACTAGAGATGGATCTGACTTGCAAAATACTTGTACACTTCGACCACCCAAAAAATATGCTTCTGCATGCTGTTCTTGCCAGCGTCAGCTTATAACAAAGCAATATAGGTTTGCACACATTTAATACAATTTCTGTTTGATCGGGTACCGGGGTAACTGATCCTTAAGATTGACAGGTAGCCTGTAGATGTTTACTAAAATTTTCACAGCTTAGTTTCAATACAACAAACCTTATCATCTTCTGTGTTTTCTGTCACTGAGTGGTATGTAAACAAAGTCAATTATATGACTTTCCTTGTATCAATGTAAACCATCATCAAGTTGATGACCTCATTCAAGTGGATATGATTCAGTTTTCAGTGTGTGTGTGTGTGAGTGTGATTTGCATTTTTAACGTAGCTTTAACAGACACTTCAGTATGAGATGTAGGAGACGTGAATTTGGATAGATGGTAAAAGGAAAGAAGATGTTAGATACGTTGTCTATTAATTATTTTATTATATATTTTCAGGAAAGGAAACACTGCTGAAAGAATGTTATTAGTTAAGACCAAACACTTCAATTTCATAAAACTACCATTATAAACAATAGTCCTACAACATAAGCCCTCTATCCTGGTATCTATGTTTTGGGTGTCAAGGTCTTACTGCCCAAATAACGGTGCTATGTAGCATGTGTGATGACTAATATCAAAACTAAAGTCAAATTTTCAGCAATATCTCACACATTTGGCTGCCCATAATGACGCTTTTCTACAAATTAAAGTCGTATTGTTTTAGTCAGACTTTACTTACTCTCATGTCTTTTCTTCTAAAAAATTCAAATTAACACAAGAAAACCGACCTGTTTTCAAGTTTCACTGGCCTACATTTCAGTAGGCTGGAAAGTGATGGAAACCAGGAATGCAGAAATCGGTCAAGTTGAAGTGTATTTCTTTAAAAAAACAAATAACAATATATTAATACTGACAAATGTGTTGTCATCCTTTTAACCGATTTCGATATTCCCAGCTTCCATCGCATTCCAGCCAACTGAAATGTGGGCCAACGGAACGTGAATACATCTCCATTTGCTTGTGGGGGAATCTGAATTTATTAGGAAAAAGACATCAGAGTAGGTAAAGTTTGACGAAAAAGATTATAAATTTGCAGAAAAGCGCCGATATGGGATGCTAAGTGTGTGAGATATTCCTGAAAATTTGACTTACCGTTCCGATGTTATATGCATCGGAACACGCTACACAGCGCCGTTATCTGGCAGTAAGACCTCGACTCCCAAAACATAAATATCAGCGTCGAGGGCTTACAATGTAGGACTATATAAACGACTGACAGATTGTGCAACAACGATAATATGGAACCCACGGGAATAGAACAAGCGAAGTATAACTCGCCAATTTTTACTTATTATGCATACCTTTAAAAGATCAGCTTGTAACGTACTTTTAAAGGTAAGCACAATAAGTAAAACTTCGTGTCCATTCGCAAGATTTCGGCACAAGGTCGATATATAAGAACTGGTCTGCCAATACTTGTGATTTCGTTTGACGTTTTTTGTATGGAGCAATCAGGCAGTTAGTATTATCCGACGTCTACGAGATTCGGTTTACCCTTGATATTCACTTCTGCATTTTTATTCAAAACTATCTGACCTAAAATTGCAACCGATATCATCTGTTCAGCATGGGTAGCTAGAAACTCACCCTTACAACTCTAGCTGCTGCGGCCATTGCGACAGACCACTGAAGGTGAAAGAAGAGTTCTAAAAGGGGAAAGAACTCCATAGTCTCTACTTGATCATAACATCAATTGGTCGTATGTAACAGTGGATAATGGGGGCGATGGCCCAGTTTGATAGTAGATATATATCATTGACTATTAAAACGACATTATTAGGAATGTAAGGGCATGATATAATCTGTAAAATATAAAGACAAGAAAAAGTAATATATTTCACATAAAGTCCAAAACAAAAATATGAGCAGCAGAGAGGGTGAACCCTACAACTTTGTAGAGACCTTATTTTTGAAAATTAAGGGTTCCCTGAAAAAAAAAAGAAGTTTTTGTCTTAATAATGAAAACTTCTTTAATTGACCAGATTTTTTCACAATCTGGTCACGTGCGTATGTCATTCACCCTCTCTGCTGCTATAAATTAAACAGCCATATAGATATTATCAATAATGAGTATTGGAGAACCACACTCAGCTAAATTAACTCTACTGCTGCTATGATTTTTATCCAAAAATTGTATCAAGTCCGTTGCGATATCTTGACCTAGGATCATGTAAATTTATCGTTACAAAACCAAAGGAGCAGCTTGTGCTTTTGAAAAGAAATTTTTAAATTTGTTCATGTCCATGTCGCCTGAACACCAAGTATAATAAATATTTTGCAACGTATGATTATCTACGCCATTAAATACAACTAAAACGTTACAATTATCTCTGATTACTTTTGGAATTTGTGTATATCTCTGTGTAACATAAATCACGTCTGTATTTTTATGTCTACCTCGTGAAAATATTCTAGCTGGATTTGATTGTTTGTCCAGCATAACATCATCATACACTATTAAATTATTAATAAATACATCCAGATCATTTACGGATGGCGCTTCATCAATATCAGTAATAAAGTCTATGACATTGTCTTAATGAAACGATTTTGCGTTTTCATTAAAATCTTTAAGTACTTTGTAACATCGCTGATCATCTACAGATGGCGCTACTAAATATAATTTATCCCACTTCAACCATCGCATTATTAGATTAAGCAATAATTGTGTCTTCCCACTTCCAGATGGGCCTATTATAATCATTCTGATAGAATTCGGAAGCGCTGGATGGTGCTTTACTGGCTCTTGTTTTCGTGTCGCAGAAAAGTCAATTATATCCATATAATAAATAATATGAGTCTATATTGTGTTCGATGCAGAGCACCTACCGATACTACTGAATTAACGACAATAACAACAAGAAATAAAAGACGTGCACTTACAGGCAAGTGTGTGAAATGTGGTACCAAGAAATATAAATTTATTGCAACAAAGACAGGTGGGGGTGATATCGCTGCTTCGTTAGGAAAATTACCAGGAACTCCATGGGCTAAATACCCCGGTGAGAAACATTTACCCGGATATAATTATTGTGGCCCAGGAACTCGTCTCGATATCCGACTCGATGATCAAGATCAACCAAGACCCGGAGAGTATCCAGTAAATAAGATTGATCAAGCGTGTCACGTTCATGATGTTGCTTATAAAAGTAAGGATTTGCAACACCGACATCTCGCGGATGTGAAATTGATTCACGCGTTAAATTCTATACCTAATAAATCTCTCAGAGAAAAATTAGCCAGTTTTCTAGTAAAAACTGCTATGAAAGGTAAACTAGTGTTAGGGGCTGGTAATTAATTATATAACTATCATAATGGAATCTGTTTATTATTCCCCGAGAGGATTTTGGAGAGGTAAAGCAGCGATTAGTAAACTCGCCGAAGCAGCAAAAGTTTCACGTGATGTCGCTGCATCATGGTTAGCACGACAGGCAATATGGCAAATCTTCCTAAGTCCACCTAAAAAATTCATTACGCGCATTTTGATGTTAGTGTCCCTAATGAAATTCATCAAGCGGATATACTGTTTTTACCACACGATACCATTAAAACACGTGGACGAAAATCACGCACTTACAAATACGCATTGACTATCGTTGACGTTGCTAGTAGATATAAAGAAGCGGAGCCATTATCAACGAAAACAGCATCCGAAGTTGCATCTGCGTTCGAACGAATTTATCAACGTCGTGGTCTACGATGGCCAAAACTACTACAGGTTGATCCCGGTAAAGAATTTCTTGGAGTAGTATCATCGTTGATGAAGAAACATAATGTTAAAATCAGACGAGGATATACTGAAATTCATCGTGATCAGGCAATCGTTGAACGATTTAATAGAACACTTGCCGAGCGGTTATTCGGATATCAATACGCAAAGGAAATATCTACTGACTTCAAAGATAGATCTCGTGAATGGGTTGCAAGATTACCGAGTGTGATAGCTGCGTTGAATAATGAAATTACTCGTGCAACTTCCATGAAACCTTCTAATGCGATCAAAAAAATATATATACCCAATGGCTACGGACAACGACATGAATCTTTCTCTCAACCAGTATTAGGTAATGTTACAGTTAGATATTTATATGAACCTGGCGAACTTGAAGGCGGTAAAAAAAGAGCAACCGATCCTATCTGGAGCGTGACTACACATAAAATTTCTAGCGTGGTTAGATCCACCGGTAGACCTCCAATATACAGACTAGATTCTACTGCCCCTCAACGTGGATTTGTACGTGAACAATTACAAGTAATTCCTGAGGATACGCAATTACCACCAAGCTCAATTTTGTAAATGTCCAGAGCCTCGACGTCGATTACAATCAAGACAAGTCAGCATTACATTTTTACGTGTATGACCAAGATCACTATTAATTCTGTTTACGGTAAATTGTCTTGGATTCGAACACTGCCATGACATATTACAGTTGCAACTTGCGCAATGATTATTTTGTAGTTGCTTTAGTGTTATAATAAATTCAACATCAATATCAAAATCACGATTATTTTTTTTGTCACACTGCTTATAACCAGATAGTTTTTTCTTATTACGTCATTATTAACAGTTTGATCATTATTTTCTATAAAATTCATAATAACCCTATGTAGTTGAGTTATTCTTCTAACACGAGATACTGCAAGATAGACTAAGTTTGACCATTCGATACGATCATCTACAATCCAGATATTTGTATCAGAGATAGTTAATCCTTGTGACGAATGAATCGTTATAGCGTATCCTAACACCCACGGTGATTTATTCATACTCAGAGCATTCTCAACGACATTAATATCGACTAAAATAATATCATTCAAGACAAGATTCTGTACCCTTGGTGGAACCAAGACACCTGGTATTTCAACTTCAATATTCTGTCGTCGAGTATCTGCTGGGCGATAACACAAAAGGTACAGGTAGATCTGAAAACTTTTCTTTATGTAACAAAAATAATTTATCCTGTAGTTCATCACGAACTATCTTTCTACTCGCGACTATTAAATCAGCGGGATTCCATGAAGTCCAAAATTCATTCACAGAAGTCTCTGGAATTACTCCTCGCATTATCTCACATTGTACTCTGTCTGGTTGAAGTCTGATTAATTTTTTAAATTCCTTCAGGGGTTCATCGATAGCTCTATGGTCATCATTTATTTCTTCATAATAATTTACGTTATTCTTCAGCCATTCATGTGGAGACTCTCCAACAAAAGGTGGTGGTTGACCATGATCGCCGCACATAATCACAGCAGTATTCTTCAATAACAACCAATCAAGAAATGTTTTTTAGTGTTTCTAACGACACCGTGCATATCTCGTCCCATATAATATATTTAGGTACATATTTTTCACCCATCCGCGATGGAGTCCATAAGTCTCCGCACCATCTAAAGAAACTGTGATATGTACACGATTTTACTCCTCGTTGTTTTATTTCTCTAGCAAGTTTGTGCGTCGGTGTCAAAACAATTATATCTAAACTATTATTTATAAATAAATTAATTACACGAGTTGTTTTACCTGACCCTCCACACCCATTAAGATAAACAGTCTTATGTCTAGATACAGGATCGTACAGAGATGGTGCAGATGATTTTAATATTTGATTATTATTTCTGTAATATGTCTCCACAATTTCAACATCGGCAGATTCAGAATAACTAAATATATGTTCTTGTTTTATCCTCCACGTCCCCCATTCACCATTACCGAGTTTTAATAAATCTTTATATTTTTTATGTACATAAAATGAATCCGTAGCGACTCTGACAGCGTGATGAGGAAATTTATTTATCATCGATAGTAGGTTTATCGAAACATAAGCTAACATCGAAGATCTTAAATGAGTAACCTGCGGTGACTCGCCATCAAGGTAGCTCACAATGGTACCTAGTTTTGTTCCATCTGATAAATAAGCATTACATCTGTTTATAAACGTATTTTTCTCAGTTGTGTCAGCGATTATAAAATCTAGTTCAGCGTCGTCCATAATCATTGTACACGCTCGTTTATAATCGTATGAACCACCTTGAGTAAATTTACCGATTATCTTTCTACCGAGATCTTTTGCAAATTTCTCATCGTACTCGTTTCTGCATTTATTTATTTTAATAATATGATCTTCATCAATATCAGGGAATTCTTTTCTGGTATCATCGATATTAAATCTGTTCGGTTCTGGTAACCAAACTTGCTTCTGTGAACTATACGATATAATCGCTTCAGCTACTCTCAACGATATTAAAAATCCAGCATCAAGCATATACCGCAATAGTACTATCGGAACCCAACATCGCTCTGAAAAATGTCTTCCAAACCAAGCATAAGTAATCGGATGGGGATTTTCTGCAAACTCGAATAATTCTACATGAGCAAATCCGGTTAAGTCAAAATCTGGTAAATGTCCGTTTATCGCAACCCTGGTCATGTCATGTGTAGGATGTCCGAATCTCTTAAAGTATTTAGAATATACTCCATATCCAAGAAAACTCCCAGGATAACACGCTACCATATCAACCGAGATAACATCACTATGGTTGTATTTGGTGTTCCATAACCCACCGTGACCATATTCTAAACAGCTCTTCTTGACATCTTCAAGGAATTCTGATCGTGTCGTTTTCCATGAATTTTTCTCCTGAGCGAAATGGGCAGCAACCGATGGTACGGTAAAGCAGTTATTCAGTAATTGTCCAACTATGACATCATCAGAGGTATATTTCAATGCAAGATGTTCCATTTCTTCATGGAGAGATTCTGTACGGTAAATATCACCATTAGGCCGTACAAACTGATCGTAATGATTATATTCTGAACTCTGAAATAACCAAACAGACACAGGGTCGCTTTTACTGATATTTTTAATAAAATCAAAGATGTCACCGTTATAAAATTTAACTTTTCTATCTCGTGGAAATATCGTTACAGCATTAGTCCATGCATGAGCATTATGATCAACGATTGTTATAGGGTTTCCATTTTTTTTATATTTTGGTTCGTATAATATCTCTCCGGTTAGTGTTTTACTGTTATTGGAAATCTTAATAACTTTTCTAGCTCAGCGACATCCTTAATAGACGCTCCGGTATCTTTAACGGACTCTGCCCATTTGTTTATTTTTTTATGTCTTAAATCTGTTAAACCATTACCACGTATCGCATTCGTAAAATGTTCTGTAACTCGTTCAGCTACGCAGTTTATTCTCGATATTTTCATCGGTTTCAGATCTGTAACATTAGGTTTATCATTCAGCGGAAATATTCCATAGACAACTGCAGTTGCTGGATAACTCTGTATATAATAGGGTTTATCAATGCCAGTAAGTATTCCAGGTTTAGATTTATTACTTAAAAGAACAATACTACCCCCGGGCTGCACACGGACTGGATCACGCTTATCACGAATAATCCAAATATCTTCTTCTGTATTTACAATAAATTTTATTAAAATAAAATATTTTTGATTATCAAGGTGATTAATAATTACTTTTCCTCGTTTGTCATTCATCATATTAGTAACATTTCCAACTCTGAATGTTGACTATGCATGAACTGCACCATCGTCACGAAATTCCTTTTTTGCTTCACGAATACGTTCGGTTACATCCTCATCCGTTAATGCCAGATCCTGCATCGAAGTACTAAATTTATATTCTGAGAGTCTGTCAAGGTCAAATCTAGCAGGGGAAGGTTCAATAACGGATAATTCCTCCATATTATAATTAGGGCAAATATTTAATTGAACATTAATCTTTTGTATATGATTGAAACACAAAACAAATGTGCTTGGCTCAAAATTGGATATACTTCTACTTGTAATAAATCGTGTGTGAACAAATACTGCGGAAATCATGCACAGAGTATCAAAAATGGAAGTACAGGACCAATACCGTGTGTGAAATGCGGTGTTGGAGTAAGAGGAAAACCTCAATTGTGCCTAAAATGTGGCGGAAAAAAATATAGAGAACTAAAACGATATTATGACAAAAAAAATAACACATTATCAGGTAAATCTCCTATAAAGACAGAAGAAGATTATCTGGTTAGATTTCAAAATAATGATTTAGACAAATAATATTATATATATAATGGAGCAAAATGAGTTTGTGTCACATCCAATCTTTACCAATTATGAAGCATCTCGAGAAGGTGTAATCAGACACTGCAGATTGAAAAAACCAGTAGGTAGTATTAATAATACTGGTTATCTTGTGTTTACTGCTAATGGCAAGAAAAATTATTTATCAAGTAGATTCATATTCGAATGTTTTTTTGGAATAATCAAAGATGGATATGTGGTTGACCACATCAACGGCAATAAGCTTGATAACTCACTTGGAAATCTACGAATTACTACACAGAGTCAAAATTGTAAATCCGGAAACACTGGTGGCGCACGATTTGCAAGATCTGTTAAATCTGTAAATGTAGATGGTGAAGAAATTGTGTTCAAGTCAATTAATTCTGCTGCCAAATATTTTGACATAGTACCACAATCAGTACAACGTGTCGCAGAAAATATACAAAAATCTGCCTTTTCGAAAATATATAATCAGCGGATAGTATTTGAATATGTCTAATTCTGTCTTCTTACAAAAACAAATAGTTCGACTCTGTTAATTTTCCCAAGGATTTTGTTTAGCCATAATTACAGTCACTGACTCTGTCATGGGTTCACCTTCATCGCTCTCAGCATTGACAGAATCAGATAGCATAATCTTTCTTAATTGCATTACACGATTATCCACAATCTTTTTTCTTTCGTACTCGTGAGACAGTTCGGATTTAATATTTTCGATAGAACGTGCAAGAGGTGCAAATAGCTTTATTTGATTGTCGTTTACCATGGCTAGTGATTCAAGCATAGATTGATAAATTAATTTTATGAATCTGTAGTTTGAAGATAGTGTATATTTATTATCAAATTTTCTCTGTTGCAGTAATTCAAAATCGCACATGATTTTCTGAGGGTCGAGATTATCAGATATTTTTATTCCGTTATGTTTTAGTTTTTAATAGCAGAAATAATATCATTAATGTTTTCTTGGTTCATTATATATATATATATATATATATATATATATATATATATATATATATATATATATATATATATATATATATTTATATTTAATATAAAAATAAACAAAAATATACAGCGCGGGGTGACATTCGGTCTACCATTCCATAGTTGTATCAGATAAACCTAATGAGGTTCCGAATCTTTGTTTAGACATTTACCCCCAAAGAGACCCCTAAATATCCGTAACCGAAACTTTAGAGGCTCAGAGGGTTGTCTGTACGTGTAGGTCTTATTTTGTGACCAATCAGATTCTGTTTATTGTTGCCTTACAAGAATTCCTAGATATCCGCAACCGAAACTCTAAGAACTCAAAGGCTGATTGGTCTTTGTGACCTGGAATCTCATTAGGTTTATTTTTAGTTTGCGATTGTGTCTTTTGGAATGGCCCCTGTGTGGGGTACCCCTTTAGTGAAGTCACAAGGTCACGACCTCATATCACCCCCGCTGTATATTTTGATGAGATGATATGATGATGAGATGATAATGAGATGATATGATGAAATGCCGTCTTCACGCTAGCACACCAACCCATAACGATCAACCAATGGGTTATTCACAAAAGTGAATCCACCACGTGTTGACGTAGTGGATTGGTGTACTCTGAAGACGGGGTGGCTGGAGCCCCCAATAAATTATAAATTTTGGCATAAAATCGCCCCCCGCAGATAATTTATCCTTCTTGGGTTTCGAACCATGACCCTCCGGATGAGAGTTTCTACACGCTATCAACTGAGCTATCGGACCTTGTTATAAATACATATTGAAAAAGTTAGCATGTGTTTACCAATGTGTCAGTTATATCGTTATTCCTAAAAACTACAATATTCTTAACAAAAACCACATTTTTCTGTCTAAAATGAGATTTTATATTTCTAGTTTTCCAAAATATATATAAGTCTGTATAACACTGAGTCTATGCGTGGGCCGTAACAGCGGATATTGATTTAGTTATAATATATAGCGGTCTTAAAATAACTTTACGCACATGTTATGGAATAATCAATATGCAGCCACAGTTCAGGGATTTTATGTAAACAAAAGAATAATATCCGGATATTGTTATAATAAAAACGTTCTATGAGCGTACATATAGGTTTATATTAAGAGATTCGTTCCTCGTGTCCAGAATTCTATTATTTTGATCTGTAAGTTTGAAATTTATTCTTGTCAGAAATGGATTATGAACTCGCAGGTAAACGGGATTAATTGGTTCTGCCACAATTAACCAGCCTGGTGGAACAATCGGGCTAAAACTGAATAATATATACCCTTGCTCCGCAGTGCCACTGTGGTGGTTAGATTTAGAAAGATCTACCTGATAGCTACCTTCAATAACATCACATACCAGATTGACTGCAATTGAGTTGTTATGTTTACAATGCCCGGTGATATATGTCTACCGGCACCAAAGGGGTTGTTATTGTGTTTTAGTATAACCGGTGGTGGGGCTATTTTTCTCCACGATTCAATTACTCCCGGATAATATTCTTCAATAAGATCGTTTAATGATTTCTTCATTTCAGCGTTATTTAAATCTGGTATAACAAATGTTTGTAAATCTTTTTCTGTTATTTTATAATGATCAAGAAATATTTGTTTAGTATTTGGTCTTGTGTAACCACTTCTACTAAGATCAGTCGCAACGTTTATAATACTTCGATTGGCGATGTATAAATCGAATAAGATCCTATTTAAATGTTTTATTGACTCGATTATTTGCTGCTTTACACTTTCATTATAATGTTGTGATAATGAAATAAGTAAATTTCTTAAATCATTAAACGTTTTATCGTATTCAGGCTTAAGATCATCAAAAAATTCTTTAATAAATCTTACATCAACAATATTTCGTTGCCTCCCTTCTGGTGTAACGATAGCATTAAATGCTGATCTATTCATCTTGGGAATTCTTTTACCGTAAAAATCGGTAAAATTATATATATCGTCGTTTGGATCAGATCTAAATAATATATGATACCATGGATAATTTTCTCGATATTCTGGATTTTTAATGAATTTTTCTTCACTCGTTTTAAATTCTTCTAGTTGGTTTTGAAACTCCATTATAAACAGGTGCGACATCAGGCCATCCTAACACTGATCTGATCGAACTTTGATAAATATCTACGAGATAATCAGGAGAATTTATTTCAATCGCCGCAGATAGTGTTGGTTCATAAACAGTAATCGCTATTTTAGATTCTTTCCCCGTGATAGATTTAATTCTGCGTTGGAACTCATCATTAATCTGTTCCATTTGATAACTGCCCGTTGAAATTCCAACAACCTGCCAGTCAGGTGTTCCATCCGGTTTATTTTTATTCGCGAATACCAGTGAATTATTTGCTGGTTGTCCACCAAACGGTTTTGATCTAATATTAGGCCAACTATAATAAACTCGTAATTGCGTTAATGCTATTTCCTTTGCTGGAATTGCAGTCGGAAAATTAACGCTAAATTCAGGATTGGTTGAACTTAATGATATCATAGTAGTTTTTGACGGCGTTGTATTAGCTACGATCTGCTGTAATAGTTCGCGCGACTCTGACATTATTATTATCGTTATTATTTAATTCTCCATCTTTCCGTCACTAGAGAACGCATCGCGTTCCACTATGAACGCTTCATCGTAGGTTTTCATTATCGTTACGAACTCCTCATCGGATATTTTACCATCACTGAGATACGCTGAAATATACGAGCATAATTTAGTGTATGCGGCTGTTGCTGTGTGTAATTTCATTATATACTCGTTTAGTTTATTATTCGTACACGTAGATATTTTCTTAGCGATAATACTGAAAATACCTGCACATGTTGTTGCCGTTGAAACTATAATCGTTACAACTGCAGGCGCTGTCATCGTTATCGTTGATAATAATAATCCACTTCCAGCAATAACAGCAGAAACCGAGTATACCATTATATCAATAACAACCATACGACGACGATATTTTTTTACCTTTATCGTGTAATCGTCGATGATATTTTTTAGTTTAGTTTGACACTCACATACTTGAGTGTATCTGTGACGTTGAACGTCGATAAATGATTCTTGATTCATTATATTTATCTAGGTAACTAATTGAGGAGTTTCGGCTATGAACTCAATACACCACCAATAATCTGCTGTGGTTAATTTTTATCATTCGCTATTAGCATAAACGTTTCTTCAGTATCTTTATTTAACACTATAGACACAATTCCAGAAAAATCATCGGTTGAATGACGCCATGGAAATGTGGTAAATATACTGAATTTTGCACTACTAAATACAGATAATCTGTATACACCAGTAACCTCTGCAGTGTGTTTAAAAGTGTTATTTTCCTGCGACCATGTTGCCTTTCCTGATGCGACTGTGTACACGATATTAATGATCTGCTTGTGAGGAATTTTAACGAGATTAGTTTTTTGAATAATATTAGGAATACCACTAATGATATCGTTGAGTCTTGCGTTAATGTCAGCGAGATTAATAATAACAGTTGGTGGAGTTCCAAAAAATTCGTTAATAGATCTGTGTACATTTCTACGAAAATTTAGAAATGTTTGTACGTGATTAAAATATTCAGTTCTAAATGAAGCAATTCCATCATTAATTGTCGTTAACGAAGTCGTTATTGGAATTTCCCTATCGTCGACGTATTTCTTCGTTGCAGCGTCAAAATCTGTTTCTGGTGTTCTGAGATTATTAATACCATTATTATTCATGTCGAGAAATGCACGCATTATACCACCGCGCACTGACACGTACTTGGATTCTTGATCATCGACGTATTTTTTTGTTGCTGCGTCTGTATCTGCGATTGGATCTCCAAGATACGTAATTTTTCTTCCTGACATAATAACATCACCGGTAAATACATCACCAGTTTTCTTAACATAATCGTTAACCGACTTACCGGAATCCTGTATTTTACCATGATCAGTGAAAGTAACGACATTATTAACAACCGCGTTGGGAATTCGTACAAGAACATCTAGTAGTTGTATATTACTCGTTTTTAATCGTCCTTGTTTGTCCTGAAAAACGACGACTTCATTTTGATCCACACTCGTTATATTTAATAAATCATCGATTTCATTTCTGAGCTGATCAATGGTTGCATATTTAGATAAATCGAACTTCTGAGCTCTACCTGAGGATCTTCCGTAAATATCTACCATTATATTTACTGATATCAGTTTAAGTATTATGACGTAGTGTAGTGAACGCGTGTACGACTTTATGAGGCGGTGCTGTTGATTTTGATACAGCATCAAGCATAGCGAGGGTTTCACGACCGCATATTGGAGGATCAGTTATTTTTTGTGTCGGTAGCGTTGAATACCAGATTGGAGCAGTATTATTGCTAACGTAATGAAGAAATTCTTTTGGTGGTGCTAATCCATACGAATCGAAATAAATAATTCCACGTGGATCAATTGCATATGCGACCCAGTGCGTGCCTGGGCCAGAGTTTTTATCGAGATTAATGATACCGGTTTCATGTTGCATTGCAACGGTAGGTAATTGATCGCGCATAAAAACACCTCTGAAATTTTTTATTTTTAATTGCTTAGCAGCATTAAGTAAATCAAAATTGGACATGGGTGTTATTAGTAAACTGTCCCTGGTAATCTTAGGCCTTTTCCGTACCAGTGTGGAGTCCCTGGTAATCTTAAACCCTTTCCGTACCAGTGTGGAGTCCCTGGTAATCTTAAACCTCTTCCCTTTTTTTTGATTCCTTGTCCGGTTACTTTCTTTAACGCCATTCCAGCAGCTGTTCCAATAGTACCTAATGCAGCTGCTTTTGCAACAGCTGGGGCTGCAGCTGCTATTAATGCTGGTATAGCTGCGAGAAGTGGAAATATGCCACCCGATTTAGCAATATCTTTGATGGCGCCCGCAGAACGATTAAGTTTGACGCCTTTATTTGATTTTTTAGCGTCATTGAAGTTTTTGAACTGACGCTCGGTCAACGATAGTTTATTTGCACCGGTCATCTGTTCTCGCTTTAGCGATATTTTTATTCCACAGTTATTTTTGATGCTGATTGTAGCTTTTTAATCTGACCAGGAGTCAGACTCACACTAACGTGATGATATGACATTATAATTATTATGAACGATCTAATTACATGTTTAGAAAATATTTTACATATTTTCTACTGAAGCATCAATAACTCTCATTCGTCCACCAACACCTTCGAGTAACATCGATTTATCGCTGAGTATAACGGCTATTGCTCTGTAATTAGGAATAGCTCCTCGAGTCACACGAGCTCGAAAATGAATATCTACAACAGATTGTCTCGTTAAATCTAAATGTTCTAGCGAAAAGTAATAAATCGGATACAGCGATGTAAAATCTAGCTGCGATATTTGTAAACCAGTATCAATGTTTTGATCACGACCCATGAACGACATAAGACGATGATATGCACGTGCTACATGATTTTGATCGAAATTCAGTAATATATCTTCGGATGGTTCTTGATGTCCATTAATCCTTAATGAAACCTCAGAAACACCGAGTTTGTCAAATATCATTATACTTTCATCTTGATTGTTTATTCGTGCAACATCTTGAAACGCAATAAATATATGTCGCGGTGCAGAAATACCATGTTGAGAAGCTATCTGCCATGTAAATAAACCATCAATTGCACTCTGAACAGCATCTGTGGTCATAGTCAACCATGACAACGTTGATTTACCGCCTTGACTCATAAAAGATAACAACCGGTCTTCTTCAGATATTGACGGAGTCATCACTGGCATCCACAGGGAAAGTTTTGTTAGTACTACTTTACCAGGATCACCAATGGGTTTCTATATTGCATCATTATCATCACCTTTTCGTACAAGTACAACTGTGTGTTTGGCTCCGAAAATGACTTTTCTGACATTTCTACAGAATCCAAAGATATGTGACAGTGGAATCGCACATGAAAATATTCTCCTATCACCTTTTAACATCGATTTACGTACTGCAAATCTTAAGTTGAAATTTGGATTAACATTAATAATCATATTTTCTACATCCACATTGGCGTTTCCCGCATTATTCTGTGGTCGTCTTATATCATATTGATCGTTATCAGAGTGGTTAGAAGTATCCTTGACAAACATCATTGATGGACCAGCTGATCTCGAATAATCATCGCTGTATCTTGCAAGACCAAGTATTGTCGTGGCAACGTCGACTTCTTTCTGAATTGATTCAATATTTTTTCCGTCAATCATGTACGTAGCGCTATCAAATAACGCCATAATACCATTATTAACAAAACCAACAACAATATTAGCGGCGTATGCTACTGGTGCTGCAGGAGCAACATTATTTAAAATTTCACCTTCAACTTCGATAAATGCTTCAGCGGGTAAGAAATATCTACTTGTATCCTGAACCTGTAGTTCGATTCGTCCACGCTGATCTGGAATTCGTGCGTCGTAAGAATAATACTGATAATCACGCACAGACTCATCTTTGAGAACTGGTGCGTCCATGTCAAACGCGGGGTCAGATATGCGCTTAAACATCTTTATTATTATCGTCTTCGTCTAACTCGAAGACCACTTCCTGCTATCAGACTAGCGGTTATATTTTTTTCCTTTTCCGACATCGGGATATCAGCTAACTCCGCTAGTTTTTGATTAGCTGCTTGATTTATTATTTTACTTACATTTGCGGGCATCACTTCGGTGCTAGGTAATTTCACAGGTCGGGTCGGTCTGCGTATTAATCGTGATAGTCTATCTTTAATTGCTGAGAATGCTTTGCTAGCGAGATTACCAACAGCGCTTATACCTTTTTCACGAATAACATCAATAGCTTTCATTCCTAGTTGCTTTGCAATCGGTATTGCTTTTGGGGCTATCCTTCTAAACAGACCCTGAACAACATCACCTAATCCATCTCCGTAGATCGTTTTGTATACCGGTAATCGAGAGTTTATTACCCTGACCATGGTAGGTCCACGTTGAGTACCATGCACGATCATTTTATTATTAAGTGATTTTATCACTAATTACATACTTAGTCACTATAATAATCGTCACTGATTTCATTAATGAGAGATCGATATACATTAATATCCATGATGCCGCTACTAAATAATCGTTTACAAATATCAGCTGCTTCATTAATGATTTCTGGGGAATTATTACCAGCTCTTTTTCCTCCGATGAGAATTTCTAATCGATCGACATCAGCAAGAACGTTATTGGGGCAAGTAATAAGACCACTTCCTAGACCACTTCCAGTCGCGCCAGGATCGTGATATTCTTCTTCTTCACTTGGTTTCGGTGGTTTCTTTTTACTTGGTTTCGGTGGTGTTTTTTGTGGTTCTGGATAATCACGAAGTGATTGTTCAAATGATTTTGATGTTTTTCGTTGTTCTAGTAATCGTTTTATTCTTTCTTGTTGTTCTTGTTTTCGTTGTTCTAGTTGTTGTATCTTTTGTTTTAGTCGTTGTACTCCTTGTGGTGATGATGGTGTCTTTGGTGATGATTCAAATTGTGGTGGTGGTAATTCAAATTGTGGTGGTGGTAATTCAAATTGTGGTGGTTGTGATGATTCAAATTGTGGTGGTGATCGTTTACCTTGTTCAACTTCTTCTATATATTTATTTAAAGACTCACCAAAACTGTTAAAATCCTTAATATCTTCACTAGATCTGATTTCTGGAATACCAGTAGCGACGCGATATACATCTCTGATCCAATTGGTAGAGCTTAATGATTTAATATATTCTGGTTTTACATATTTTTTTCTTTCATAATATCCATACGCGGCAATATCAAATAATTGGGTTGGATCCCTGATAGCAGCAATACCTTCAGATGTAAATTTATCTATTATCTTAGTTCTGGTTCTTGGTGGTTGTGGTGGTGGTTGAGCTGCTTGTGGTGGTGGTTGAGCAGCTTGAATACGACCAGCAATATCAGCAGGTAATGTTTCAAGAGCTCGTTGTGTTGCCTCAGTTGCTGTAACAATTTTCTTTGTTGGTTCGACAATCGGTTTAAATAATTTTTCTGTACATTCTGTAAATTCCACTTGAGATTCCTGACGCGATTGTAGTTGTTGCTTAACAGAATCACGAACGGGTAGATATTTTTTAATTGCCTCTAGTCGCTCTCGAGTTAATTTAGCTGAATGTGGTTCTCCAATACTCATTATTGATAATATCTATATGGCTGTTTAATTTATAGCAGCAGAGAGGGTGAATGACATACGCACGTGACCAGATTGTGAAAAAATCTGGTCAATTAAAGAAGTTTTCATTATTAAGACAAAAACTTCTTTTTTTTTCAGGGAACCCTTAATTTTCAAAAATAAGGTCTCTACAAAGTTGTAGGGTTCACCCTCTCTGCTGCTTCAACTCATATCCTTTCAGCCGGTCTGATGACATATTTTGTTTTGCCTCAAGCCACTCAACACAATCATAATGTCATGAGTAAACGATGAATCGACGAGTGATCAGTTATATAGAAACAGATTGCATCATTGGTAAGAATCGAACCGCAGACCTTTCGACATGTACACTCCCGTTCAGCATGCCTAGAAGAAGCGGCATCAGTTACTAACACAGTGTATAAATAAATTATATAAGCCATATATGTACACTGATAGTTTGTGTACTCTGCAGTAACTGCAGTAGAGCACGATCATTCGTTTAAATTAATTAGGTTTGGTTACTATTTGGTGCCATAACTGAATAATTTCATCATATATATTTATATGTCATGTTTAACATAGCACGATATACGTCTGTAACAATGAATTTTGATTTTCAAGCTCTAATCATACTGCCCTAGTGAACGTTTCCTTTGTATATACTACAAATACTGCAGTAAAAACTTATTTTGTTTTTGTTTTGTTTTGTTTTGTATTTTGTTGTTGTTGTTTTTTGAGAGAGCGGGGGTATTTTTGTTTTCTTGATTTTTCTTGGTGGTATTGTTCGTTTCTTGTTTTTGTTATGATTACATTTCAATTTTGCTCCATGAGTTAGTGTATTGTACATTTTTTAAAATTTAGTTTTGTGTCCCTCTGTTGATTCGAAAATGTTATTCTCGCAAGTCATTTAATTTAAAATTTTAATTTTGTGTCATGGTACATTGGTGTGACAGTATTATACTCGTTAAAAAATATGTCTAAAATTTTATTTTAGTGGCTTGTTTACTTCATTCGCATAATTGAAATTGTTGCTTCTTTTAGTTGTTATCGTATTTTTATATACAATTGGCTTGGTGTAAAATAAATTTTACTTCATAGAAAGATTCAATTTTGTGACATCTTTTCTCTACCGAAAGTCTTGGCTTAAAAGTATTAGATCTTAGCGCTTCCATTTCCTGTGTATGTATGGAAGGGGTTGCCTTATATTTTAGCAGCGTAACGATAGCAATGTGAAAATCGTGAGAAAGGCTTACCTACCTGTTCCTCTAGAACAGAACACCCTCGGAATTTTAGTGGGAACAACAAACAGCAAAATTGAAATCAGGATGGCAGGTACACAATCACTAATATACCTGTTGATAAGGGGAAAACTGAGTTATCTCCCTTAATATCACTGACGGTGTGACATCATAATTGCTACAAGATACTGAATAAATTAGTCTATTTGAGCAATGCTTTTTATTTTTTATAAACAATACAAGTACAAGGATGGACACCGTCTTTTTAATTAATTTCGAAACGTATGAAATGTACATTTTACGGGCTTAACTGTGGGAAACGTGGCTCCACAAACGCTAGATACAAAATGTATATTTGTCACTTATGCCAAAATATCATTAGCAAGGATTAAAACCTAAAGGCGTAAAATTCCAAAGAATAAAAAAATGTATTCCTCCGAAGTATATGGTTCTGGTGTCGGTGATAGATTTCATGATAAAAACCAGGATTCCATCAAAGGGCAGAGTTACCCTTGTTGAAACCATGGTCATTTTGTTTTACATTCTTTGCTTTTATTTAGTTTAGTATTTGAATAATATAACTTTTCCTTAAATTGAGACTTGTAAAGCAAATAATAAACAAATAAGCAAGCACACAAACAATCAAACTTTACCTGAATTAGTTAATTTTGTGCTCAATGAAAAATTGTTGATTTTCAATGTCAATCAACTTTTGTTCTGTGCAGACCAACAAGCGGGACTACTAACGACAACTTTGCCATACTATTGGCGTTAGCGCCAGTATTCAGTTCAAGGGTAATCCTATAACATCCCCAACAGCGCGATTCTTACAAAAATTGAACAACTGCATCAAAACAAGTAGATTTTCTAGGTCATTATCTCAATCCTACCCCCACCATCTTCCAATTTATGCCTTCTTGCCATCCACTCTATCGTCGGCGTAGAACGTAATTACATGATCTTTGTAGGCCTCTATCAACTATTCCATTTCATATCACAATCTAAAATTTCATCGGTTTGGATGGATCTGCATGACATTATTGAGGCATGAATACGTGTGATGTGGGTCATTTTGATTTTGAACGTAGCTTTAACGATTTTGCAGTCATATCGCTACGATGTCTGCAGTGTGGCAGTTTATAGTGATGTCTAGCACTGGGGCATCATGCCACAGACATGTAGCATTCATATCCCACCCAGTCACATTATCCTGACCCAGGCCGACCATCTCTAGCACTAACTTCTCAATGCTGAGCGCCAAGCGAGGCAGGTGTCTGTACCGTTTTTATAAAGTCTTTGGTATGACTCGGCCGGGGTTCGAGCCAGCGACCTCCTGCATCCGAGGCGGACGTGCTAATCGCTTAAGCCACCGGAGCGGTAGGCATGAATACAAATGCAAATGAACAGGTGGGATAAAATATTTTCCAAGTTAAGAAGTGTCTCTTTTTGCCTCGTACTTTTAAATGCACTTAAAGCCCGAGGAAGAAAAGTCGTAGAGCTTACTTCTTCTTTAACCAGTTTCCCCATCCTGATACTCCTCCCAAGTCGCGTGTTATCCACAGCACCACTAGAACAACAAAATGAACCATCACTGCGGCCTGAGCAAAGCTAAAAGGAATGATAGATAAAAATATTTTAATTCATCAGATGATAGTTATCAATTCAAAGTTCTTATAAAGTAAAACCAATGTCATGCTGATAATTGTATTTCTTTATATCTGTCTGAACGTATCTAGCTTTTAGTATTCAGATAATTTTTACTATTAAAAATACGTATTCAGACTTTTTGTTTGATGCCACTTTTCACAGATTATGCATGGGATTTATACATTCACACTAGTTACTAATTCAAGCTCCATACCATTTAAAGGTGACGTATAGATATTTTGCCCGTGCTGTCAGACTTCTATAATTATTTCCCTTTAAATCATTGTCAGCCATCTTTTGGGTCATCTTTCTTAGCAAATATATTGGAACCATTGTCTCCATTAAAGCTTGAATGATTTCAAGACGTCTGTGTGTTTTCAAAAAGAGAATAATTTTGTAAAGAAAGATTATTATATCGCAGAATAAATCATTTATTTATAGTTCTATCTCACAATACCAGTATGTGACAAATTCCGTTCCTTTAAATAACGTCAAAGATTCAGGCGCACACAAACGATGGCAGACACCTTTCACAAGGGAGGTAAAACTGAATGGAAGTGAGAAGAGTCCATTCAACATGAACCGATGACATCATCAACAAAATTGAATAACAAATGCCACATACTACTTTTCAATGCATATATAATGATAACATAATCTTTTCATTTCTTGCGCGAGCAATCATCGTATTACAATTTGATTGTTAGGCGTGCGTGTGCATAGGAAATAGCTATCAATCCAACAATAACTTGATTTCACAGATAATAAACTTGATTAAAAATGATTACTTGATGGGGCCCAGCTTTCTGTACTCTTCTTGTATGATAGCTTTGACACTGCTTTTCGTCTTCTTGCCTTTTTGACAACTGCAACAGCCCCTATGGAAAACAGTAATCACGGGTTATTGTGGTCTGTAACATTAATTGGACATCGCAAAAAGAATCGGATCTACTGTGAATGTCATCGAACTTGGCATGGATTCTTTCTAACAAAATGGGACAAATGCTGTTCCAGAAACCAAATATGTTTATGTGTGGGGAAAATTAATGGCCGCTGCATATGATAAATATCCTTAATTTTAACACTTCATCTGACCGGATTAAAAACGTGGATCAGAAATTCCAAAGGTCTCAAGAACACAAAATTTGACAGGTGAACAAATCTTCATTCCTCTGAGATCTCCATTTTTATATGTTTTTGAAGACACGTGGAAATACAAACTTGCAAGGTGAATGATAAATATTCCACCTGGGAGTTTATATAAATTTTGTACAAATAACTATCCTGATTTTCACGTTTTGTTTACGTATTGAGTCTTATTCAATCTGACAAAATCTAGATTTCCGACAATATGGAGACTTACTGATAAGTAAATCCTGATTTATGTCTGATTGGAAGATTATCAGGATATGAATACATTGTTACAGTTAAAACAATCTTCGATATGTCAAGGTGGATTCAACTTAATTTAAGTATTTAAGCTAACGGAACGTAATAACTAAGAGAAGCGATTCATGTTTAATTATATTCCTAAAACAGATTAGAGGTTATCCACATGTATTGTTATCATACATTCACAGCTGATCATGCCTTTTGGACATGCTGTCAATGGTTTCATAGCCTTGGACGTAGCCTTACCATGTTGGTTAGAGAACTCTGGGTATAGAATGCATTACATGAAATTCCGTATTTGAAATCACACATATATGATGAATTATAGTTATTCAAGCAATAACCTCAAAGAAAATCAGCCACCTGTTTAATCGTGCAATAACAATGCCTATCAAATGTAATTCTCCATTAGAGGTAAAACAAAATTTTCCAAAAAATATAAAACAAAAATTAATCTGTAAATTTACTCAAATAGTTTGAAGGAGATCATCTCATAGACTATTGCAAAAAGCTGCATTTTCACATTTCAAGTTGATTGGCAAAGGTATTAGGAGAACTGAGTAGATGCTTCAGGCATTTTCTGAGTTTGTAGATTATATAAATGCATGTATATACAACCTGAAAAATAATCAGTGGCTTCACTCTAAACTAAGTTAAGTTTGGGCATTTTTTAAAAATAAAATTTTACATGCGTATGAAAAGAATTAAAGTTATACGTCTTACGAGACTCAATTGACCTGGCGATTATGGTTAATTTTTATTTTTACTATATTTAAGAGAAAATATATATTTCTCCAATAAGGTAGAATTATATTGAAGTAATCCTGTTCATTTTTTAAATTTGACTTCCTTGTCAATTATTGCTTCCATCTTAATTTTAGATGCAATATAATCTGTCTGGAAGTATGCAATAATTCTGTCCGAAAATACAACTGTAACAGTTTATTTAATCGTTCCGATAGCAAACAGGAGAACAAAACTGCACCAAAAGAAATGATGGGAGAGATACACATCTGTTTGTATTTGTCTGTCAATAAGAAATATCCACATATTTCAAAGCAAAAGTTTCAGTTATCAGGTAGGTATATATATATATATATATATATATATATATATATATATATATATATATATATATAGGTCTGTTTAGTGTCAGTCAAACAACGTATAATTTTATATATACCAACATAATGTAGATAATTCTACAAAGCTTTTTTTCTAAATAAATAAAGGACAAAATATAAAGGATGTTATTGGTCATATGACCATCAAAACCACAAACATAACAGATGTTGACTACACAAAAGTAGCATTGATCAAATGTAGTCAGACTATACTCAGTTTGGTTATGGCGACGACTAAAACTCATTTCGAAAGAATTTAACGTGCACCAATATTTGTTCGATTTTGGCGGCGACTTAAAATAATTTTTAAAGAATCCAAGTAATAACAAAACAATGAGCCTTAACTACTTTAACGTTTAAAAATGATACGACTATATGTTTTCGCTTTCGTCGCCGGCTACTGTGGGATGGAATTCACACACGCCCAATCAAACAAAAATGTGCAAGTTAATGGAAGCTCTCCTACCTGGTGGGGGCCTCGAGTGGCCTAGTGGTATAAAGCGTTCTCCGTTACGGATCACTGCCATCTCACCTCTGTCTGCGTGGGTTCGAGTCTCGGATTCGGCCAATGTGGGTATGTGAGAAAGCTTGCCAGTAGCTTCTCGTGGGTCGGTGGTTCTTTCAGGGGTTTTCCCGGCTTCTTCCTCCACCATTAATACTGGCCGCCATGTATCGTGTGCTGAAAATGGCGTTAAACCCTATAACAACAACAACAATCTCCTACCTGGTTACTCTGCTTCTTTAAGCAGTAAAATGATTCTGACCATCAACTTCTATTGTCATTTTGAAAACGGGCCGAAAAAAGTCTTGGATCTCCAGGCAACCATTATGCAGGATTCGTGAAGCTCCTTTGTCCCTATGATAATTACCAAGCCTGAACCGGTGTGAATGGTGATTTAGTCTGATGTGTGATCCCTATAATTCGCGTAAATATTCCTACCTAAGACTAAAGGGTTTCTTTTTTCGAAGACACCATTTATCCCTTGCTTTATCCGGGTAAGTACAACTACGCACAAGAACTCTGTGAAAATAAGTACACAACATTCTGAAGCTACCGTTATCCCTGCCATATGCAGAAAAGCTCCTTTAAGAAAAGTGTGAACATGGTCAAAGAACGGAAATATTTATTGTCCTATGGAATTAGTTTTGTTCAAGCAACCCTCTATAATATTTGTGTATCATGCCACCTTACCGTCATCTCCTTTTGTTTGAACTGACTTCTGCAAGAGCTAGCTTACGGCTAACTAAAATGACGAAATCATCTGATTTTCTAGAGTTCTATTATCTGAAAAAGCTCGGCTTTTGATTGGCTAATCCAGGATAAATGACAAAATACGATTGGACAGAATCCATACAATATCATAAACTAACAGGAAATCCTTTTTTGGACAATTATTAAAGTTGGACTAGGCTGATTTGTGAACTTAACACGATCTTCATCCAATAAAAATCATTACACTTGACTAAAGAAAATATCTCGAAAGATTTTCAAGAAAAAGCACCCATTTTCATTCTGGTGTTTGGTAAATATGTCATGTTTTGATTGTTATCACTGGATTGAGAGTTGTTTGTGTTACGATTTACAATCAGTATCGATAATTATTAATCTGACCGCTTCAAAATAAAGAGTAGTGACATCTGACAAAGATAAACGTAGTTCTTACCTGCACCGCAGAAAATGAATTTGAAGCCAAATCCACAGAATCACCAGAAGGATGAAAGAAGTGGGAACACAAAACGCCATCCAGTTTGCGAACGTGATAGGGGAATCAAGGCCATGCTTCTGATATACTCTGAAATTGTATTGTAATACATGTTATAATATTCTGCGTCATTAAATTTTGGCGAATTATAGGAATATGCATATTTGGAAAGCAACATGTTAGCGAACTTCTCAATAGACTATCGGGAGTTTATGTGAACTCATACTATAGCAAAATGAAGCCTATAGCTGTGTTCATTGGTAGAGCACGAGTAAAAGCGAACTCATAATGCAACAGTACGCTATATTTGTGAATTTGAATGCTCGTAAAAATTGTGTAATTCTAGTACATATATAAACTGACCATGATTTACGCATACCAACCTCTTGCAAGTATATAACACAAATAACCAAGCGCTGCTTACACGGATTATACAATACAGTGAGACGCCAGTAATAATAGGGGACGTTAGAGGTAAAATAAATGACCATATAATAGTCACGAGAATTTAACATTACGACGCCATTTTGAAAATATAATCCTCTGGTAGTTATGGGAAATTGCATGTTAAAACCATGGGACGGTACAGCGGTTGTGGCTAAAATTACGGTGGATTTCGTGGATATTTACCATTTCGGAGCTTACCTAGAGAATCAACTGACGTACAGACAAGAAACCAGGAACACAAACTTTGAAAACTGTATGGTTTGAAAACCTGAGACGTTGGTTATGATCAACGACACGGTCTTGGTTGATGGTGATCATGTAGGATATACAACCAAATAACTAAAATCAGACAAGCACGTATAATTGTTGAATGTAGTGGATCTGATAGTAGATTTTGCTGTAAAGCAATTCATGCGTGAACAATAGAACACTGACTTGGTTTAAATACGGCCGACTTACCTTTCTTGAGATTCATCTACATACCTATTACTGAGTGGAGGTTAAATACATTCAGGGCGTAACGAAAGGGCGAACAAACATAAGAATCAACGGGCAAAATGCTATATCATCTCCCAGCTTCGTTGGCGATGGGATAAATAAATTCGCTCATGTTCACATATGTTATTAAGAACCTATGTGATCCAGAAAATTACATATAGTTTCTTGAGTAAAGCCTTTGCAAAGTTTATAATACAAACGAATGTGTCGCAGATTGTCTCAATTTAAATAATAAGATAAAACTCAAATTACGAAAATGAAAGAGTTCTAAGATTGAATTTTTGCACGTTAATAAATACATTTGTGATGTATACGAAACGTAACAGTTTTTTTTTTTTTTTTTTTTTTTTTTTAAAACGTGTTACATGCGCACACACATGCGATTTTCTCTCTATATTTTACACCGTGATTTCATTCTGATCCACTACTAACTGTGCAATGCGAATAGGATACTGAAAACATGACCGGACACAGATCTTTGCTTGTTCTGTATATTAATATATATGCAAATAGAATACACACTTACATGTCAATCTGGCCCTTGAAGACAAGGTTGGGTCCTGTGCCAGTGAGACTTCCGGTTCCTCCAATATTGGCGGAATACGCAATGCACAAAGACAGTGCTTTGCACAGGCCCATATAATGTGGATCTTGTCGCATTTCCTTAGCCTCCTCCTCTTCGTTTTTCACTTCTACATCTTTGACGCTTGTAGAGATAAAGAGAAAGCAAGAGAGAAAATGTCCAAAGCATCTATGTCGGATCTTGCTATCTGCTTTTTGTTTGATAAAAATGGTAGTATTGTTAAGACGTACCTTCGCAAACCGTAGCTATTTCATGATGTAAATTGTTAGAACTGATGAACAACAGACGTAAAAATAGGTCAAGTTTACATATGAAATGCATCGGTTTCTACATCCTGGAACAAAATCGTCGTTCTTTAAATTTTGTTAGCATTTCCTGACTTCCCCGTTTGTGTTTCGCATTTACCCTATTAATTTTATCTACGTCAATAGAACTAGTACGATAAACTGGGGTTTTGAAATAGGTTGCCCAGTTCCAGTTCCCATGCCCGGAATCCTTTTGGAACTCCCCACAACGTTTTCCAATTGGACTGTTTGAACACACGCTCATTGCGCTTGTAACCTGCGAAGGCATCCAAGCGAAATTTCCATCAGGTGCCTTTTGTACACAGATCAATGCAGTCGCCGTGCGCTCGCAGACAGATAATTGTGTCACTGTTATCATCGATCTACGGCTCTCTGCCTGTAGTATATTGTCTCTGTATAGTCAAGAAATTACTTTTCTGCGTCTCTACAATTCTCAGTTCTCAAATAGGAATCAAGCATTTCTTGACTTATATAAGAGAATGACCACAGCCGTTACGAAAACGACTCAAATTACTGTTGCAGGAAGCGATAATTTAATAATTTGAGACAGACAATTACCATACCAAAGTACCAGCAACGATAATGGTGTGGAGCCAAGTGTGTGATCTTTAACAATGATAATGCGAGACGTTTACACTATCGAAAATAATAGGAAATGTAATGGAAATTTTAAAATGTATTCGTTTTGACATCGGTAAATAAGAGGAGTGTATTACATGTTCTGACGTCATCGCTGATAAGTTTATGTATGATTTCTTTTCTTTTACACGTTAAGAGTTCTTGGTGGTTTAATCACCAAGCGTGCCACATTCTTAGTGGCTTAATCAGTAAGAGTGTCACATTCTTGGTCGAGACACTTCAGATTTGAATCACAGTGGCTGAAAATTTTAGTATTTTTTATTATTTCTGGAAACGTCCAGTTTAGGTTAGTTTATGTTGAGTTTCACAGGATTTGAAACTCAAGTCTGATAGTGCAAGGACAATGTTGATTGCAACCACACATATAATTCTGATCTGAAACAACCTCTGAGTTTTCTAGTATGCTGTCTGACACCCCCAGCTCAGCTGGGCTTGCAAAATTGACATAATAAGTCTACTGACTATAAGAAATTTATATTCAACAGTTTAAGACAGTAGCGTGCTTATAATTCTCAAAGAAATACTGTCCACAAGCACAACACGAGAGGAGACTCTTTCCTTTTACCTGACAATATTATATTAGAGAATTTTAGAGACTCTCTATAAGCTAGAGTTTGAAGTTCGGATTGAGATACCACTGTATGCATATGGAAGAAAAAACGATGGCGACTGGAAAAGGCAGTCAGTTAAATAACGCTTTGTGTATATAGAATGTTCAATGGCACTGGGACGCAATCAATGCAAAGGAGTGCGCCTTGAAAAAGTTAACTCTGCGGCAGAATATGCTATTATGAATATTGAAAAGTGTATAGGCTCGCGTTAGTGTTCGCCCTGGTGCCCGACTATGCGACTTAATTGTGGTATTGGGGTAAAGTCGCGTCATCAGTTTTGCCGATTATGCTGATCTATTGCCGAGTAATATCGCTAGCGGCGACAAAGACTTGCCAACACGAATGTGGAACTTGTCGTCGAGGAAAAATCCAAAGATGTCTGAGATAAAAAAGACAATGAAGTCAATTAAACAATGTTCGGGTTGTAAACGATTGCGGTTTCTGAGAATGTGGAACAACGACACCAAGAGATGCTGCCAAAGCAGATGCACTCGCACTACTGGCATTTCCTCTAGATCAGCGGCATCCAACCGTTGGGTAACTTCGTAAAAATGAAGCGTAGTTACGGTTTAAAATTCCTGCAAGTCCGCCTCCTTATATCAGCTGTTGAAGCTGCCACGTATGTGCATCAATGAGACCAAGTTCCCGAGTTCAATTGTACAGACGCTCTGATGAATTCGATGTTTACTAGACAATCACTCCACACGCATGCAAACCATGTAACGATGCAGTAAAGCTTTCTCAATAGTGAGTCGTGCGTGAACGTCCCCGTGATAACATTTCGCAAGAATTCCTCAACCACTCAAGATCTGTTTTATCGAACGAGGTGTCCACGATGGAATTTCTATAAATAGTCACTATTACACTCGCGGGAACAACTTGCGCGATGACAGATAGGGATCAATCACACTGATGTAGATGTCTACGAGTACGACAGCAACAGTGACAGTGGATACTTCTTTGAAGTTGACCTGCAGTATCCAAGCAAACTGCACAACACCCACAACGATTATTCGCTTCTCCCCCACCACAGAAGTGCTTTCGGTGCTGCGCATGTGGCTTTCACCATATCTGTGTAAAATTGTGGCCGACTCAGGTTGCAAATTTATACCCGACATGAGCAAGAAACTTAATTATGTTCTCCACGTGCACAATCTACAGCTGCATCTGAAGTTGGCGAATTCATGTATGTAAAGTTCAGGTGATGCTTCGGTTTCAGCAGCACCCGCGAAAGACGCAGCTCATAGAAATGTTCACCGACCTTAGAACTAACGAGCTTGAGACAAACTTTTTCAAAGTCATGAATAATGACGTAATTGCCAAATGAATGAACTACCTGCGAAAGCAAATCCGATTGGTCTTGCGTCCCAGATGAAAATTAGACGGTGGACTCATTGTCATACACAGCAAGAAATCCAAGCGGAAGTAGACAAAGCCAAACTATATTAGCGCGTCTGTGTTGGACATATCCAAATTACTAATGTACTTGTTTTACTATAACAAGATCAAACTGCGGTACGGCAAATACAGTAAAATGCTGTCGTGGGAAGCCCATCCACGCAAGCACTTGTTGAATTTATATTGTGACTTAAAAACTATGCTTGCAACAAATGCGAAATGCTTTATAACTATTACAGACGCAGAAGGGCTGAGACCCGAGGTGGTGCTGATGTTGACCTGACCAGGTTTGCCACCAAAGCGGACTTAATCAAGATTACCAGCCGGGTAGTTACTGACATCCACCCGGGCTAGCTTGTGATGCTTCAAGATCAAATTGGAAAACTGGAAACGTTCAGTGTGGGCATCAACGATATTGTTTTGGAAACTGCGAGGCAGCGTTTTGAGAAACCCGGCCTAGATTACTGAAATGAAGGAATCGGAGACAGTGCTTTTGCCGTAACGAAACAATACAAGGCCACTCAGGTGCTATCAGCCCTACCTTCACCAATCAACCTGTCAACCATTTGTACTTCATGATGACAATATTAATAGAAAAACGCGAGAAAATAATCGAAGTGAAGGAAAAATCTGCGATATGAAATCACCAAGAAAACCGTTTAACACGCGAAATACTAACGCGTGGATGTTGTTGTGGATGCCATTCGTGCACTCGCTGAGGCTACCACCGTTGATCATGTTGTGGCGGAAATTACAACAACTATCAGAGACATGCCAATAGGAATTGTTGTCGGAACTACATTGATTGTAACAGGTGTCGCAGGATACACCGGAAAAAAATAATTTCATTATGGTTATATTCGAGAATACGTGTTTATTCGGAAATTCTCGAAGCGGCACAAAGCAGAGGCTATCGAAGATAAAACGATTAGTATGACTGAGTTCAAAATGGTGCTGATAGAAAATATAAAACCACCGACGACTTCATGCGCACATACGGAACCTGGGTGCTAGCGACCCAAAACATGCAAATGATTTACAGGCAGTTACAAGGAGTAAATGTTTGTCAGCGTATATCGCTCTGTCTGCTAGCTCACAGTGGATGCATGGACCTGCGGTGAAATAATGCAGGGATACTCCTTGGAAAATTCGCTTGATGGCCCATCGCGCGTTACAATCGCGGATGCACGCATGTACAAAATTCCTCAGTGGAAACGTTATGGGGAATCTAGAAGGGGTTTCGGGCCTGGGAATTGGAATTGACCAGGCAGTCTCAGTGTCCCATTATCATACATGCTGCAGATGAATGTCTGCCACCCAGGTAATGTTCGAGTTTTAAGCGAAACAAGAAACGACTGGAAAGGAAATGCCATTTATTTCCACTACTAAATGTTATCATGATGATTTCCACTACTAAATATGATGATGATGAATCTGCTCGTGGTGGTAGCTGTACTTATAGTGTTGCATTTATAATGGTGATGGTAGTGGTAAAGCCGATAAAAATTATGAATGGAAATATTCAGTAATAGTATTAGTACAGTTACATACTCGCTGCACTTCTCGTAGAGATCGATTTGTGAGTCACCATTTAGAGTTGTTTCACAGCTGTCAGATAAGGTTTTTAAGTCAGTGTCTTTCACTTCTAATGCCAGATTGTCCACACCTGAAGGAAGTATAAAAATCCGGAAAATTCATTTTCTTAATCTATTCAAACACAATTCGTGCTTTACATGCCATGTCACGTAATATACACTGGTTGTAAAACCTGTACTGGTATATGGAATTAGAGACATTGTGACAATTTTTTTATTGATTGACTGGTGTGAGCTTGGAGATGGCAAGTGTAAACATATACTATCATACAAGTACTCTACAAAAGTGACACGTGGGAACATATCTCGAACAAACACTCTATCCAAGTGACGTGTGCAAATATCCACTATCTTCTAAGCACTGTATCCAAGTGACGCGTGTAAACACCTAATATCATACAAACGTTCTATCCAAGTGGCGTGTACAAACATGCACGATCATGTTACCACTGTATCCAAGTTACTTGTATAATTAAGTACGATCATACAAGCGTTCTATCAAAGCGACGTCTATAAACATTCATTATTCTACTAGCACTGTATACGAGAGGTGTGCGCAACCTTACACAATCATACTAGCACAGCATTAATGTGATGTGTGTAAATATCCACTGCCATACAAGTAATGTATCCAAGTGGCATGTTTAAATATCAACAATTATACAAGTAATGTATGCAAGTGGTGTGCGTAAATATCATGCAAATTATGTATCCATTTGGCGTGTATAAATAACAACTATCATACAAGTACTGTATCCAAGTGGCGTGCGTAAATCTCAACTATCATACAATTACAATATGCAAGTGGCGTGTGTAAATATCAGCTATCACACGAGTACTGTTTCCAAATGGCGTTTGTAAATATCAGCTATCATACACGTATTGTATGCAAATTGCATACGTAAATATCAACTATCATACGAGTAATGTATGCAAGTGGCGTGTGTAAATACCAACTATCATACAAGTACTGTATCCAAGCAGAGTGTGTAAATATCAACTATCATACACGTATTGTATGCAAGTGGCGTGTGTAAATATCAACTATCATACAAGTAATGTATCCAAGTGGTATGTGTAAATATCAACTATCATTACAAGTACTGTATGCAAGTGGCGTGTATAAGTATCAACCATCAATACAAATACTGTATCTAAGTGGCGTAAATATCAACTATCATACAAGTATTTGATCCAAGTGGCGTGTGTAAAAATCAACTATCATACAAGTAAACTATCTAAGTGGCGTGTACATTTTAGCTAAGAGTTTAGTTAGAGTACTAGCATTTGAGCTCCAGATTGTGTCTCTGTTTCTGTGTGTGTGTGTGTGTGTGTGTGTGTGTGTGTGTGTGTGTGTGTGTGTGTTGTTGGGTTTATTGTTGGGTTTTTTTTGCTGTCTTTTGTTTCTATTATTGATTTTATTTTAGTTTTATTCTTGTATTTTTTAATTGATACCCATCATATGATTTGCCCCATCAGATAACGGCTAGTCCAGTAATGCATTAATTTATCCAGACAATCAATGTACATAAATACTATCAATATTTGATGCACTTGTTGCATATTAATAAAGTTGATAATCATATAATCATATACAAATTCAGAAATATCATTTGGGGGCGGGGGGTGTAAACGAGTATACAATGGATCTGTGGGATGGAAAGCCCTATGGGGGGCCCAGTGCGGTCAGGCCCCTGGAAGCATCTGAACTTACTCTAGGAAACGCTTCAGCTATTCCGGGCTCGCTTGCTATTCAGGAGAGTGGGATGGTGGATGCTCCGCCCCATCTACCTATCGCACCTAGATCCGATACTGGTTACATTTACTATTACAGCTGTAGAAACTTCGAATCAAAATTACTCACATTTTCAAACTCGGTAATACTAACACTCGATAAATTCGAATCACCTGGTCTGGAGGAACATACAACGTTTGAAACTGAGTTTGAACCAGAGATTAAATGTGAATAAATCGCACAAAGACTTAAATCTTGTAAGGCCAATTTCGATTGGCTATGAGTGAGTACTGAAAATAAAGTTCTCCATTCGGTGACATCATGCTTTCCTGAACCGTTTTCTTTCTCGAGAAAAACACAAATTGCGCTTCAGTAATATTGTCACATCCAATAATTGGCTATTGTATGGTCATTTTTATCTTTCCAAAGTACCACAATAGCTTCCGGTGTGCCCAGGTCTGACGAATAATCGAAAATGAGTAATATTTAAATTATATTTTTATGTAATATTGACAAAGCAAAAGAAAACAATATGAATCTATTTTTACCCATTCTCATTAATATAAACCATAGAAACATGTATTTTAAATATTCTAAAATGTTTCATGAGCCAATAGTTCCGCAGAAAGCAAAAAAATGAAAATATAAAACGATAATGATAATTTTTCTTAAAACTATTTGTCGATAGTCGTTCCGTTTAATCCGCAAAATTTTGCCAATATAAATGAAAATTCTATCCTGCGTGATAAATTCTTCTTACCCTCCACTTCCTTGATCTCAACCTCCGTCTTTTTAATCTGTACGAGAACAGCGTTAGCGATTGGAATCATCATGGCGGTGGTGGCGGTGTTACTTATCCACATGGACAGGAACCACGTGGGCACCATCAGTCCCAAAAGTAACCTGTAGGATTCAAACAAACCGATTCGTATCAAAGTAACATGTAAATGACTAAATAGAACCTTCACGGATAATTGGTGTATGACCTACACTGCTCTCACGGTTGACCTTTGATCTCAAGAGCAGCCAGGACATAAAATGTTTCAGTCCGTCAAAGAATAAATTTCTGTAACGTTTCAGTAGGACTGAATATGTCTTGCAGATGTTAGAGTAGATGTAAGATACACGATATTAAACTACAAAACAAAAAGGGCAATAACTCCAGCAAATATTGCGGGAGCAAAGGGATTTGTCGAATGTACATCTTCAAGTGATCATAATATTTGATCGTTTCATGGTAATCCATGAAAAACCTTGAGACTGGCTGCTCTAACCAGATTGAACCATGCGCTGCTACACAACGAAAAAAGGTCAAAGTTACTAAAAATTAAATTAAGTGAGTTGGTTTTTATTGTGGTTATTGAAATTAACCATTGCAGCAATGATCTTGGTCGCATCTCTGGTAAGTAAAAGAAAAACTCAAATATCCCGGATATATCGCGTACAACTGAAGCTTCGATAATGCATAATGCTTTCTGCAATCATTTCAGTTCTCTTACTTTGGTTTTCTTTTCAAGTCATTCCTACACTGAGAATATTAACAGTCTATATTCATTAATCCGACACAGATCGCTGCCATCTAACCTTCAGAGGACACGTTATGTATAAGCGAGATAAAATTGAATTACATATTTTCCATTGTGAAATAGCATTAAACAGATATTCTGAACAATGGAAGCCGGGAAAAAGATATCAGACTGTAAATGAAATACATACCATCTTGGTTCAGATCCAACATACATCAAGATTTTTAAGGCAATGCGCTTATGGATGTTCCAATGTTCTATTGCTGCAGCCATAATAAGACCCCCGATAAACAACGTGGATGTATCCTGATGAGAGAAAAGCATTTTGTCCTCAAATTGCATCTTTTCTTAGCAGAACAAACTGGACACTCTATATTTATCTCTCACAACAAGGTATCGTAAAACTATTTGGACATCTATAGTGAATTTGGTTGCACTGTAATTAATGCATGCGGCCTTTATTAAATTCAGTAGAGAGTAATAGATGCAATTAAATAAATAAAATAACTCAATTGAGAGTACCAATGCACTTTAAAAGAACGTTATCATGGGTATATACTACGCTCTGTCTTAAAAAAATCTATAGATAATTAAAAACGATCGAGAGAAAGCACAACAAATCATTTCTAATTATCATAAATTTGTTCTCTAAATACAATACAATATAAATGAATATAAGATCTGATTTTCAATCTAAAATATCAAAAAATATTACATTTATGTATTTTTCCGACACATCCTTTGCTGTCATCAGCCCCAAAACCGGAAACAGGAAAATTGGAAGCAATGATGTAACTGCAATCGGAAGTGCTTCCGTCAGCCAATAGATAGCCATAATTATCACTGCGTAAGCACATAGCGCCTCCTGAAAGCAAGGTGAAAATTAATAGTTCGTTCATGATGCATGATGGTCTAACCCCTATGGCCATCTCCACGGGATTTTTGCCTTATCTTGAAAATCGATTCATTTTCATGCAGTCTAAAGAAATATCGAAAAAGGTCAAAAGTCATGTGCTCTCTAGAATTTATTTTTAGCGAGGGCCATTCGAAAATACCGAAAAATAACTGCGAAAAATCGAACAATATATAGAGGCATATTGGAGACGTGTTACATGAATACCGTTCTTCCATTTATAGAATTTTTATTGTATTCTTTTTTCTTCAGGGGCAAAAGAAAAACCCGAATCCGAAAAACAAAAAAAAACTGATTTGGTGTTGAATTGGTGAATATTCATTTTCCTTTCTGTTGAGGCACGAATGTTCTTGACTACCTAGCGTGTTTTCTTGCTATAAGCGTTTCTGTACAGGTAAGTGTTAGAATTAAATGATAACATCGCGGTACAGATAAGCTGTTACGGTAAAAATAGATAAACAGTTTAAAAGGTTGTGTGTTACGTACAATAATGTGCATGCACACTGCATACATGCAGAAAGAATCTTGACATACACATCACTGTATTTTATGCACTTTCTACATATTTGTTTTAGACATATATCAATATCTCACTGACACGTGTATTATATCAATTTGGCATACGAGCAGAGAAATGTAAATTTGGTACCAAATAATGGTTTAGAAATAAATAATTCAACAACTGGCCTTTTTGCCTGAACAAAAACAATAGGGAGCATAACAAAAACAAACTGATAAAGCTGTCATACCGGTAGCCTCGTAGTAAGTTAGAATAAAAATGGCGCTGGCATTTTTGATGTAGCACAATCGTAACAAAAAAAAAACCACAGAAAAGTTTCAATACATTGGTAAATAAATTATGCGGTTTCTATTGTTTGGACGATTAAAATAAATATTATTATATTGAACAACAAGAACAGTGATATACGACTTTTTTAACAGTAGTTACTAATAAAAATTATCTCCAAACATTCTTCCTCCTGCAACATTTTACATGTAAAATACTTTCTGGCAAGCTTAAATATACGGCACAAAATAAAGCACAATGCAGACGACCGGTGCAGTTGCAAATTATTTCCAGTATTCAGAAAATAATGATACTAATAGATTTAAACTGTTTTTATTATTACTATTATTATTATTATTATTATTATTATTATTATTATTATTATTATTTACACTTAATAGAGTATATTCAACCAGAAAAATCGTTTTCGCTCAAAACGAGAACCCAGTGTGTCATAAGATAGCCAATCTCCGGTTGGTTCAATGACTGTTGGACGGACAGACCAACGCGATAATCATTGATGGACAAGTAACAGCTTCCACGTCTTAATGCACAGTCAACCACATGGAAACACTTCTAAATTTAAATGAAGAAAATGTAGATTTAACATGAGTTGATGGATAGACAAACGAAATATAACTGATGGAAGGTCACTAACAGACATGTGATCGATTATAAATAACAAACAAACAAATAATGATAAACTCTTAAATGCGTGATCACTGATAGGTCAAAAGGAAACAGAGAAGAGAAAGAAAAAAAAAACACGAAAAGCTATAGCTATGATTTTCTGACGCTAACGCCGAACACAGTTTACTAATATTTTAATGAGAAAGAATGTTGATGGAATATTTTATTTCGTTATGTGTTCAATTAAAAAATAAATGCGATTGTTTTGGACTACGTACATCTTTAGTAAAGTTGGGAAGTTACAGAAACTATTAAAACTGCCGTAAATAGTTTTATCTCTTTGTAATCACAATAACGTAATCTCGGTACTCCTGCATATTAGAATTAATTACAAAATGTATAAGCTCAATTACTGCTGTGATCATCTGAAGTCATATGGCAATAATACATGTACATGGTATAATGACCAAACAATGTGTATAAAACTTTGATATTAATCAATCTTTTGCGATAGAATTAATTTTTCGACATAATTTAATAGATTTTTGCGTGTATGTCTTTGTTGTTACTGTTCTACGTAGATTGCAAGAACATTGTATGATATGGACAGTGCTAATTTAGACACATCCAGAAATTCTTCAAATATGGAAACTAACTCTTCCACAACCCACAACCCCTAAACATACAGCAAAGAAAACATTATCAGCAGTTTGTCTGTATGTACTAGAGGTTTGATAATGTGGGTAAGCGCTTTGCAAATCTGCATCTACAAGTTCAAACCGAGATTGAGTCAATAAGCATGTCAGTAGTGTGTTAACGTATTTGATTAAAAGGATAATTCCAAAAATTAAAGATACAGTCAGCCAGAGAGAATTCAATTGAAAGTCTGTGGTAAATAAAAGTGGAATATTGCAATTATGGGTACAGGGGGTATCATAAAAGAAAATCCAAGTATAATGACTATAGTTTGGGAGTTCTATGTGGACATTCTAAAACCAAAACATAAGTCTAATCCTACAGATTACAGGCAGCTCAAAAATTCCCCTCTGGAACTTAAGGTAGTTCGATTTAATAAAAAGATGGATCGGGACGAAGTTCTGGGTTAGTCATGAAAATGGTTCCGAAATGCATTGTGGTCGACCTGCCGCTCACAGTTGTTAACTAAAATCCAAACTGATGGAGAAGAAAAGTAAGTAGAATGAACGAGAGACAGAAACAGAGACAGAGACAGTCATCAGTTTTACTAAAGAAAAACAAATCAGAGAACAAAAATTATTTTCTTTGAAACCACAACAGGATGCAGTCTAAACATCCTGATTAGCTTAACAGGTGGTGTCATATTTTAAACGATTAACATTCCTTCAGTGTCTCGCAATATTAAAGCCACATGATACGGCTCCATATGTCATTTACAAATTGCTACTTAATTACTCTGAGTTATGCCGAGTTTTTGGTGTATTAGTAAGCATAGAACAGATTTCAAAAGTTATGAGCGTCTGCTTTTAATTTAATGACTGGACCCGGAAATATGGAAGTATTAGAATCCTTGTAAGTGAATGATCTTGTAGGATATGTGCATTGTCGGACTGGCCCATAGGGGAATCTCTCTGAGGGCAGATGGACCATGGGGGGTGGGGGGTGGGGGGCAGAATATTGAAAATGGAGCATTTACTTTGTCTTAATGCCTTACGGCACAGAAACACAGTCGGTTATTTTGTGTCGAGGCAATTGGAGTAAAGTTCGTATAGCGTATTAGGGCTGATCTTAACCCGTATATCAAGGGAGGGCGGCCTTGAACAGCCGTGATGGTGGGTCACCTGATCTAAGTGAAGGTTCAGTCAAATGTTTTACCCAGCCTAACACTGGATATTTGACAATCCTGGTCTCAAAGCTGATTACCATTTTCTTGTTTTATGTCCAGCAGACGGCGATTTACTGAAAATTTGATTTAAAGGTATACTTGGAACAGCGCAGTTTTCTATTTTTGCGTTGAAGAGTCAGCTTGCTCTATTTTAAAAAAAAAAAAAAAAAAAAAAAAAAAAAAAAAAAAAAAAAAAAAAAAAAAAAAAAAAAAAAAAAATCTTAATTAGCCACAGCCCTGACCAGAACATTTGCCCAAAAAGACTCAAGGAGCCAAAGATGATCCTAATATAAAAGTCAAACGAACCACTTCAATGAGAAAAAAAATTATCATCATATCAGTTGTTTTTTTTTAAAGCTGTATCAAAACTCTTTGCAATCAGGTTTCAAATTATTTTGACAATGACATGAAAGCAAACCCCATTAAGTTCCAATCAGTTGTACTTCGAAAGAAAACAAACAAACTAAGGAACATAAGGCTATCTACTCCTGCGAGACTAACTTAAAACCGGACAACGAATGCCGGTGTACCATTCTTTTACTATGGCAAATTACAACTACTGTTCCCTAACCTGGCATTTCACAAATCTCATTAACATGAACAAACCTTGACAAGCTCGACGAAAGAGCTCCGAAATGTGTCTTAAATGATTACCAGAAACCTTACTAATAATTCAACACATTTGACGGATGAAGATCAAGGTACTGGAGGTTTTCAAAATCTTAAACAAGAACTGTCCAAAATATTTAAATGATCTGATCATCTTGAAAATAATTTTAAACTCTTTAAGGTATGCAACTGCAGTGAAGATTCCCAGAGTAAGAACATCAAGGTATGGGCTAAAATACTTTAGGTATGTAAACATCATGGAGATTCCCTAAGTAAGATCATCCAGGTATGGGCAACAATCTTTTAGGTATGTAAACACCATGGAGATTCCCTAAGTAAGATCATCCAGGTATGAGCAACAATCTTTTAGGTCTGTAAACACCATGGAGATTCCCTAAGTAAGATCATCCAGGTATGGGCAACAATCTTTTAGGTATGTAAACATCATGGAGATTCCCTAAGTAAGATCATCCAGGTATGGGCAACAATCTTTTAGGTATGTAAACATCATGGATATTGCCTAAGTAAGATCATCCAGGTATGGGCAACAATCTTTTAGGTATGTAAACACCATGGAGATTCCCTAAGTAAGATCATCCTGGTATGGGCAACAATCTTTTAGATATGTAAACACCGTGGAGATTCTTAAAGTAAAAACATCCTGGTATGGGCTTCACACTTTTAGGTATGCAGCAGCTGAACTATCGAACTATATTGAGTAATTTTCGAACAACTTCTGATTTTTACCATTTTAAATCCCTATTAATAACCTAGTCTGGGAGCATATTGCGTAAATGTTCCATATGTAGACACAGGTAAAGAAGTTACCACTGCTATCCTAACTTGTGTTTTTGTTTCTTGTCTTGAATATTTGCTTCCAGCTTTAGTCAAACCTAAATGTTGGCTTCCGTTTGCATACACATGGATTTGGACGGATTTTCCTCCATTTTAGATAATACATTTATTAATTTCCTTCTGATGCAGTAACACTTATAACATTTATAGTATGTATGTGTTCTTCCTAGACGTTTTAAATGATGTGAATTGTGTGATTTAGATTTTTAACGTAGCTTTGACAATTTTAGTAATTATAGTCATTTCCAGCTTGTTGTATATTTCAACTCCGTATGCATGTAAAACTGTAGAGTAAAATCTATTCATGTATACTGATTTCCTGCATTGATTTCATATTTTTACAAATTAATAATTACAAATTGAGGTGGTATGCTTTTTCAGCATGAAAATATGATTTTGTACCCCAGTTATTTTTTTCTTCAAATTATGTATGTTCCATTGTTTAAGTTAATTGTCATACAAGATTTTGTATTACGTAAAATAGATCAAAAGAGCTAATAGGTTGTTTTTTATGTAAATGTAATTTCGACTCTAAAATAAAATGAGTGTATATCTATGACTATTAAATTACTAAATCAAATTTTAAAAACTGAACAAGAAGCCAATAAAACAAGTGTGTGTATGTGTGTGTGTGTGTGTGCGTGTTTGTGTGTTCGATTTTTAACGTAGATTTAACAATTTTTCAGTAATATTTCTACAAATGTCTGCAGTGTGGCAGTTTATAGTGATGTCTAGCAATGTAACATCATGTCACAAACATGTAGCATCATGCCCTACCAAGTCACATTATCTTGACACCAGGCCGACAAGTCCTAACACTAACCTCTTAATGCTGAGCGTCTATCGAGGCAGCTGTCAGTACCATTTTTATAAGTCTTCGGTATGACTTGACAGGGGTTCGAACCCACGATCTCCCGCATCCGAAGCGGACTCTCGAACCACTAGGGCACCTAATCGGTCTCGTAAACGAGAGAGAGAGAGAGAGAGAGAGAGAGAGAGAGAGAGAGAGAGAGAGAGAGAGAGGGAGAGAGAGAGAGAGTTTGTTTCATTTGTTAAGTATAAAAAATGTGGACATCATTGTGTGTGAATATATAATGATATCATGAATATTCTTTATTTAAAGCGTGTAACACATTTGGCCATGAAATCCATGTGGTCGTCGATGTTTTCAAAGGTCATGTTATTTTTAAAATAAAAAGTTTGCACACAGTCGAGCATGCTCGGACACGCACTAGCACACATTTGAAATGGATTAATATAGGTAACTATAGTGATCAACATATATATATATATATATATATATATATATATATAAGAGCATAGTATATATATATATATATATATATATATATAGCAACCTAGTTAATCCGGATACCCTCGTTCAACGTGAATATGTCCGGATTAATGTATTTTACCGATAACTGAATCACACACATTTTTATTTTAGAATGTCATCATATCGTATACATAAACATGTATTTGTTAGCTGTACATGTATGTTCAATAAAGGTTGAAATAGATTAATGAATACGTCTATTGGCTTGTATTTATGTCACTTAATTATAACGTGCATTTGTAAATAAATGTCAGTTTTAATAATTGCTAGCAAATCTTTTTTTTTATCCTTCCTGGTATTTCTACTCGTCTACGACTGCTTGATGGCGTCATTATGATACATGTAATGTTAAAAGTACAAAGAATACAAACTTGTATCTTGCAGTTAAATACGTTATGGTAAACTAATAAAATGCTGTCATTTTGATAAGTCGTGTTATAGCTGCTAATGAGCCAACGAGGACGTCGCTTTTTATTCTGAAACGATGCACCATACTGTCCAAAGCTTAAATAAATCAATTTTATGTTTTACAACCATCAACAAACTGTGATTTGTGAATAAACAACAAAGAAACTTTATGGCACGCATAATTTATTAACCATATATTATGTCAAAAGTGTGGACAATTTGCTCCCAGTGTGCTAATTTATAATCGCTGGTAAACAGTACGGTCAATCTACTTAAGCTTTACCATACACATGATTACGTGATCAATTTATAACTTTAACGTGCCACTAGAATTTGATATTGATAAATTAACACACCTCCAAATTTGTTTGTCTAAATATGTGTTCTCCGAATCACTGTATTTTCATATGCGATTCTTCGAATTTTCTTATTTTTGGACCGATTATTTCCGGATGATAGAGGCATGTTTATGGTAATTTTTTGCGCTATGGTTCCCGCGTTTGATTTCCGGATCCGGAACATGGATGTCTGGATTATTAGAGCAAACTAACGTTCCCGTTGAAATATGTCCGGATATCGAGATTTCTGGATAAACGGAGCCGGATTAATCATGTGTGTGTGTGTGTGTGTGTGTGTGTGTGTAAAATAGTCTTACGCTTTATTTTAAAAATCATTCTGGGTATGTGTGCGACCATAACTGGTTGTGTGTAAGTCACATTTTTATGACGTAGCATGTTTCAGATCTTGAGTACCAATGGCAAATGGGTCTTTCATGACAAAATATATACTAGTTAAATTATTATTATTATTATTATTATTATTATTATTATTATTGCTAGTACTATTAATATTATTATTACACACATTTCAGAAGGGTATAAGTCATACTTAGATAAATAGAATGAAACATTCACGGATAATCTCTGGATACAAGGACAGTATTTTTTACTGGGAGACTTTATATATAATTCCAGCTGGGTAAGAAACCATTTTTTGATTGTTATATTATTGTTTGAGAGAGAGAGAGAGAGAGAGAGAGAGAGAGAGAGAGAGAGAGAGAGAGAGATTATAAAAAAAAACTCTAGCTACATGTCAACAAGAACATATGTATAAGAAAACTGAAGCGTCTGAGTCTGTAGGATATCTTAATCACGATTCTTGATTCTTCTCTATAAACACTTATGTTTTATAACATTTCCTTTGCGCTAACAGAAGAGAGGACTTTGATAACCTCTTGACATTCAAGATCCACTTACATATAAAGGGTCAACATATTAACATGAAGTGATTTTACCTCATCAACTATGCTTAAATATTCTCTACTGTTTTAGATCTTTCTACTGCAAGCGGTTGAAGCTATACAAATTTATAAATATAATAGAATCATAGGTAAGAAGTATGCATGAATGATCCTAATTTATTTTCTCAAAATTATGTCACTTTTTACCTGCATGAGGAAGGTCAATTAATGATTTTAATCAAATTTGCAAGCCCTTTCCATTATTGTAACTTGTTCTATGCACATTGGCGTTTTTTAAATATTTTATGTTATACACGCACAGGCATTGGTCCCAAATGTTGGTAAAGAGACCAAGATGTTGATCTGTGCGGCTGACCAATCGATAAGATTACGGCACAGATTCTGAACTCCATATACTGCTAAGCAGACTGGCGTTCTGAGCTTTCTTAGTAATATCTTATCAAGCAGTAGAATTCGACTGCATATCATTGTAGGTTATTGTAGAGTATGTAGCTCATGACATTTGCCTCCAAATATGTATCATAAAACTGTAGACCACGTTTTTCGATGTATTGCAACTGTTTACAGCAGAATATACAATCACTCGGTTTAGTTAAACAAGTTTCCAGCAAGGTATTAGGCATAGCGAACTTTACCTCCAGTTCAATTATATATCTTATTATACCTTTTTTCTTCTTTTTTTACATGACAATTAGAATGTGTCATTAAATTATAGACTATTATAATCTCTGACTGGGCAAGATACATTTAAAAGAACTGAATCTTTCATCTAGTCAAGCAGAAATATTTCAATTTTTTTATTCTTTGCAGAGTTTGACTCGCCACTTCTTGTTTGATTTCCATACGTGTTAAAAGAAACCCGACCTGACATTTCCTTTCTACGAATCAAGTCATATATTATATATTATGTTGTCATTCTGTTGTTCACTCACAACTTTGCATGATTAAAATGTCACAATTTTAGTTAGCTACATAATTCATATGTGTTATTAAATGCCACGAGTCATGGTGTGTGGTTGCGCAAGATTATCTGCTTCCCAAGTGATACGAATTATCATCCAATATAACAAGTATGTCAATGATACAGATATCGCCTGTAAAGATGTGTACACACGATTTGATCTTTACAGATAAAGGAGAACGGGATTAAAGTCAGTGTTCCAATGCATGCCACGCAGTTGCCTGGCAGAAACAAAACGTACGGTCGCTCAAGGTCAAGTTTTATTATAGGTACTTAAAAATCCTGAGTTTCCATCCAGAGCTAGTCGACAAATAAACGATACATAAATAGGTAACATATATTGGACTAAACAACATATTTGGTTGCTAGCAATGTTCTGTGATCTCTCTCACACTAACGACCACACATTCACCAGACTCTAATTTCACACTTGCATCTTTTTACTTGCTTCACATTTGTATGACTGATCAGTACACCTTTCTTAGCTTAAATGGAATTTTTGCGAAACGTGCCACAAAACATGACCTAAATACCAAATACACAGAATTATTCCTATATCGAACGAATAAACACTTAAACGTAACAATATCAATAGAAGCCTTATGTTAAGAAATTAAAAGGAGCCATTTTACGAAACTAAGCCAAGCTACCACAAAGTCTCGTGAAAACTGTACACTATGAGGCCTGCTCCTAGTAACAGGTTCAATACTCGGTTTGAAAAATGTGTTCAAATTACCAATTACCCATAATCAAGCAAATAATAATCATCATCGTCATCATCATCATCTAACAAAGCTACAAACGGAGATGTAATACAAACAGCACATACCCTAGTTTTGTAACGTTATTATTATTATTATTATTATTATTATTATTATTATTATTATTATAGCTTCATTTGTTTATTACAAGCTTATCTAGCTGATTGCACATGCGCTCTGTGCACTTCTTGCGCATATAATTCGTGCTAGGCTAGACGATTGTGCTGTTTTCAGAAAAAAAAATTGATCTCAAAATGTTTATGTTATCGTGATGAGGAAAGGAAACGGAATGTAGTCGTAATACTTATTAGTCAATGGCAGTGGCGTAAGAGGAGTGGGATAAAAAGTAAAAACAACTATGAAAATTATTGTCCCGTAACATTTCTGATCCTTCAAAATTCACCAGAATGCACCATTAACCTCTCGTGAATCTAACATTTTTTGGGGGGAGACGTTCTCCGGCCAACACAAGTAGGAAGAAACCCAATTCCCGCATCCTTCTCCCATCATTTCCGCGAATTGACGTATGACTGCATTTCAAAGGCTCTGCCTACACCAATGAACGATATTTTCTTTTATTGAACACCCCCCCCCCACACACACACACACACACATCAGTACGATCATCCGTTCCGAAAAAGTAGCAACAGCAAGAATTTAGAGGTAGTCTAACATATTGGATAATATATAGGCATTGTTTTCAGTTAGGAACATCTTAACATGATAAAACATTTAATGAAATCTTCAGGCCAATATGACTATCCATTCTAGAGGAGCTATATCACGTTTTAAATATGGCCGGCGTGGTGATCATATTGAACATCAGATCGGCACCATTTTCTGTTATGACCAACTAGACGTCAAAGTAAGTCTTTCCGGAGGAATAGTAAGAACAAGATTTTAAAGACAGTTTTCGTAGAGGCCATTATGGATGATATGGACCAACCAGAATTTCTACGAGATTGTTTAGCGATAATCCATTGTTAAAATGAGTAATCATTTTTAGAAGCGGAAATAACATGATTTTAGAATGGCTACCGTGGCGGCCATATTGGATGTAAAATTGGCTCTATGTTTATCTAGGCCTAGCTTAGTAGACATAATAGAAACTCTTTTAATCAAAGCCCCCATTTCAATATGGCATTGTGTTCAGAAGAAGGCAATGATAAAAAGATTTTAGAAATGGGATGAATATATGCGCAAAATTTCAAGACAATCCTTACAGTAGTTTAGGAGGAAGAATAAGAACAATCTTGTTCTAAAGGACAGCTGATGGACGCCAGGAGGTCGCGTAAGCTCTTGTGGTCAATGACCAGTAGAGCTAATAATAATAATAATAATAATAATAATAATAATAATAATAATAATAATAATAAAATTACCTAACACATACATGCGGGAGGTCTTGGGTTCGAACCTCGGCCGAGTCATACCAAAGACCTTAAAAAATGGTACTAACAGCTGCCTCGCTTGGCGCTCAGCATTAAGAGGTTAGTGTTAGGACTGGTTAGCCTGGTGTCAGGATAATGTGACTGGGTGGGACATCATGCCACATGTCTGCGGTATGATGCCCCAGTGCTAGACATCACTCTAAACTGTCACACAGCAGACATCGTAGCGATATGACTGAAAAATTGTTAAAGCTACGTTAAAAATCTAAATCACACACACACACACACACACACACACACACACACACACACCTAACACATACAATACCTGTAGTAATCCAAACATAGATTGCGACCGGAGTCTGAGTTCGCAACAACACTCACAACATACTAACAAGTCAACGACTGAAACAAAACCTCAGTAATACGATGTTATCCATGGTAAAGTCAAACTGACAACGCACAGTGCAAACAGAAATCTTTTGAAACCTCCACAGTTGCAGACATGCATCAGAATAAGTAACCATTAGCAGGATGGTACCAATGCGAAGCAATAGAAACAAGATGGACGAACTGAAATACAGTAATAGTGTCAAGTTACGTAATCGACACGGTATCATTATGAATGCCGCCTAAAACAGTAATTATCCGACACAAATCATGGGTGAAGATAGTAGCGCAATATCTTAACTAAGAGTAACGATGTGTTACGTATACGTAATTAAATTGATTGTGTGTTAGTTTTAAAATTCTTTTTCATTTTATTTTTGTTTCATTACATTTTATTGTAATGATTATTGCAGGGATTCGAAATTCTTTTCCAGTAATTCTGTTTATCTAAGACGTAAAACGTATTACATTAGTAATATTTTTAGTTTATCTTGGTCCGCGGTAGTATAAGCGCTACGCGAGAACGATTGGCTATTGCCAAGGTCATTTCGTCTAGTCAGATAAACAATGTTTTATTTTTAAATTTGTTTCAGAGTGATAATAGATAGGAGTTCTTCCTACGTGACAAATTGCATTTTTTTTTATTTTATTGCGTTATTCGAGTGTTAAGAGACCACGTAATCTATCTCGCGAGAAAGGGATGATAATTAGGCTGAATATATAACCCTTTCTGAGCGCTCGCCAGTCAGTTGTATTCCTGATACCTAGAAGGCCGGATAGGTTATTTTATTGTTGAAACCAGATTGTTTTTGAAATTCATTTGTGTTTGGAATTTAATAATTTATTCTCTAGAAAACCAAACGAGTGTACCGTTTTATAAATTCTGGGAGAAAGAAATTCAGTGAAAATTTATTCTGGAATTATTCGGAAGCATAAACTGTGATTCAATTGAGGAATTGTTGCTATTTTGTACAAGGAACACATCTGACGTCATCGCCTTCCATATTGGAACGTCGTCGAGATTCGAACTTGGATTCTAATAGAACTATTTAGTGACTATTTAGGACTTGTATTTTTCATTCTTAGGATTAAATTTTGGATTATATTCACAAAAGGTAAGTCCTATTTTCCAATTTTACATTGTTTTCTAGGGAAATAAATTATTTTGTTAAAATATACAAAGCTTGTTGTCTTCACTCTTTTCTCTTGTTATTATTGTACGAGCCTACACGTAACAGATGCCAAACACAAGAAATAACCATCGTTTCAAGATCTGGAAGTACAAGTGAGAGATGGATTATGGTCCATGAAGTTTGTTCCTTTGGAAGCAGAAGAAAACCCGATCTTGTACAATTGTTCACACCATGATCTTCTTGAAGGCTCTTGCAGCTCTTCCAAATATGCAGTGTTAGAAGTATGCATTCACTGAACAAGCGATAATATGGTTGCTAAATGAAATGACGTCGTATATAAAGGAAGGACTTTCTGCGTACAAATTTTAATGAATCATAAGCATCTGTTCTGCACTGAAAAAAAAATCTTGTTTCCTTGGTGACAAAGTATATCATTACGGCTGTATGTAAAAGCTGTTACAAAGTACATAATCAAGGATGCCAGGTAAAAGTCACCTCAAAGTAGATGACGAACACAGCCTGTAAGAAGTTGTCTCAAAGTATGTAATTAAGACTCCTTGCAAGATGTTGTGACAAATTATGTAATGAACGTTGTCTGCACGACGCTGTGACAAAAGTGTAAAATAAAGGCTGCCTGTAGGATGTTGTGACAAATTACATAAGCAAACGATTTTTTTAATGAACTAACAACCATTTAAAAGCGTTTTAGATAAATTGGAATGAGTTTTTAGGATCTGTCTGATATTTTTCCAGTGGCTTTTACTGTAAAATGATATATGCGTTAACCTTAGTATTAGTGTACTGCCTTGAAGCAAATGATTAATTGAAGATAACTGCGTTAGCCTTGGTGTTGATGTTTTGCCTTGAGGCAAATGAATTACCGTAACAAAACAAAGGAAATACTTAAACCTAATCGGTTTAGTTTTACCGTTGATCGTAAGTAAATTGCCTGATCCATTTCGACTTGTAAAACACGCTATTACAGCACAGAGTTATAACATTTCAATGAATACATTTAGCTCGTGTCAAAAAAGTGCAGTTCAAAATATATTTCAACTGAAACTGTTGACTTGCAGTTTTTCTCTTCATCTAAATGTATCACTACAACAACATCGTACTTATCTACAAGAATTCCATAAGTCTGCCTTGAAATCTTTATTACCTGTCTTAAAGTACTTCACAAGAAACTTTTCTTGGAGAAAGGAGAAGCTCAGATATCTGACAATCAGTAACGTAACATGCAAATGTAAAGAAGTTGTTGTTGTTTCAAATTATGGATGTTGATAGTGTTGTTGTTTCAAATTATGGATGTTGATAGTGTTGTCCTGAATAATATTCTATAATTTTAAGTGGAAAATTAGCATTCACATTCTTGCGCCTCTGTAGAAATTGCGTAGTCCTTTATATGTGACTCGTGACTTATAAGTTAGTATCGGTTCAGTTTCTTGTCGGATAATATATCCTAGTTTTCATTGGTTTTAAATCTTACTACCAGGTAGAATTCAAACAGCGAGATCAAGTGACAATTTAAATGAAATCCTTTCTTTAATAAAATAAAAAAAATTTTTTGGGGGGGACATTCGTAGTAGTCTGCATTTTTTATCGGAATGAAATATAATTGGCTTTCTGTTTTCTACACAGACGACATTCACTTTGGGGAGAAAACAGCCTTATAATTAAATGCAGAAACCGCAGAAACATTACATTATTATTCGTCATGCAGTTCGTTAACCAGGAATGTGTTCACCAACCAGGATGCAACTTGCTGATGTTGTTGTAATCCCGGATCTGATGGACTCACTGTACTAATTTAACTCCCACAGTAAACATACGAAAAAGGCCTTATATCAAAAATTCAATAACTTAAAGTAAGTGTCTGGATGATCATGATCAAACCTATAATCCTCATTATAGACCCATCCTTCATCCATATTTTTGTGTGGAGATTTGTTTAATCTCGACGTGTTTTTAATTCCGTACCTAAAAAATCGGGGGCTAATTTCAGTAATGAGTGTTCCAAAGTCAAGTCTGTAAACGAAAAGAAATTCCGTCAATAATGAATTGCCTCTAATTATTGTCATTTACGAACAAGATACGTTCTTTACTAAAACTGTGTTTTTCGTTACTTAACAATCATGACCCACGAACCCAAATATATACTCTATTTTCCCCATTTTTTTCCATATAAAAAATCTCTCGAGAGATTGATATACATTCCCTGTCATGAAACTATTCTGAGAAGTCTATCATAATGCATAAAACTGCTCTCTCTCTCTCTCTCTCTCTCTGGTTTTATGTGCCTTTCTTATCTTTGCGCAATAGCATTTATATTCATAAAGCGGAGCTTAAGTTTCACATTTTGTGTGAAATATAAAGTGAATATCTTGCCGCGGGAAATTCGTCATAACAGTTCAAGCGGATTAAAGAAGCTTCGCGCATGTTTCAGTGGCGGTTCAGGCATGTTTCAGGGACAGTTCACGCATATTGCAGTAACAGTTCATGCATGTTTTAAAGACAGTTCACATATAGTCGACGGTTTACGCATGTTTCAGTAAAAGATTTCTTCTGAATGTCATATCCTTCATGTTCAAATACTTAAAGCTTTATGATTCACTGAAAATATTAATTGTTTTATGTATCTTGCCACTAAATCCACTCAGACTCTCCGGTACGGGAGACAAAAGTGCTGGCCTAATCTTCGAGAGCAAAGGTTCCGATAACCCTATCTACACCTTGGCGTATCGAGCAGATATTTCTGAGCTTTGGGTCTGTGAATGTCGTTGGAGTCGGTGGCAAGCCACCGCATCCAATCAAAATTAAGTTGTTCAAATTTGAACACTGTTCCTAGGTGATCGAGACAAGGGGAACACACAACTTGAATGGAATGATAAATAAGCACTTTTCCAGTGCCGCTACGTGTTTGCACAAATACCTTTCACTCAAATAGACCTGTAATGGCTTCCCTCTGGTACATAGTCATACTTTCGGTGTTTAACATACAAAGTATCCGTTTTTAGGTCAATTGCCACAACCGTTTTCGGCCGATGTACAATGTACCACGCTAATGGTTAGTTGCCATTACATATTAAGGGAGGCAACACATGAAATCCAATAGATGTCGCTAGGACAAAGCACCGATATAGCTGTTCGATCCGCAAAGGTGTAGATAGGATTATCGGAACCTTGGATAGCGAAGATGTGCTGGCCCAAGTTCTGTGCATCTTACCATTAAGTCCACCAAGACTCCATGGGAGTTATATATGCCGTTTATTGACTGTATATATAAGTTTATTTAGTATGCTTGGTGCAGAGATATAGATAATAATCAAATTTCATTGCACGCATTTTAAAAAATCTGGTGATTAGACTGCTTGCGCCTTTATTTGCCGATAACTCCTCCAAGGATAATAAATAATTCGTCTTCCCTAGACAAAGCGACGCTGTGCTACGAGACTATGCATTATCGTACACTTTTTAGAGAATACGGTTTGTAATTTGATGCGATTCGGCAATTGAAAGAGTTTTGGATATATGGTTGTCGTACACTATAGATTATTATATACGTACACCTTCAAAATCCCTTTCCCTTTGTATAACCTTCCGTTTGATCCTTTTTCAAGTGACATTTTCTTTGCTCGGTCCTTAGTTAGCACTAGCTTTCAAGTTAGCAGAGGATTCACTGTTTTGACCCCCCCCCCCCTTGCACTTTTATTTTCAATCTTGTCTTTATTTCCCAGCTGGAAGTTGCTACATGTGCAGATATCTTTCTTTGATCTGCTGATTTTTCGGGTACCTATTTGATAATATCTGCACTGAGTTAAATCACGCAAAGGATGTCCGAATCAGCTGTTTACTATTCTCGGCTTGTATAGTAAAACGAAGTTTCTAACACTGCTGATACTGGTGAATATTGCTACAAACTTAATTTTGCATCTTTTTTCTTTTCTTTAAATAACCCAAACTTATCGTGTGCTAACATTTTATTAATAAACAATGGGGGATGTTTTAACATTGTACTACGTTTACACTTTATTCTAGACTACATTCAGGTTTTATTCATTAACGGGGGGATGGGGGTGTATTTTAAAGTTAGACTACGTTCACACTTTATTCATTAACAGTGGTGGGGTTGTTTATCATTGGACTACATTCACACTTTATGCATTAACAGTGGAGGTGTTTAATGCTAGGCAAAGTTCACACTTTATTTATTAACAATTGGAGGTATTTAATGTTCGATTACGTTCACACTTTATTCATTAATATAGGGGTTATTTAACGTTAGACTACGTTCACATTCTCAAATTCAAGAGCAAATTATTATAATGGATTTTCAGCACGTCAAACATGCAAGAGTCAAACAAACAGAGAGTTAAATAAGCGTTGTACGAAATGCCTTTGAGTAAGATGTATGATTTATTTGAAGATTAAGCTTTCATCGCAAATACACCAGTACCATGATTCTTTCCATTTGCTGAGAACTGAAAAGTTTTTTACGTGTCATGATTTGCGTTGATTATCAGTCTACTAAAATAATATGAATACATGTGTTTTATTGTGCATGGGCTTAATTAACTGCTGTTAATGAGAAGAAAAAAAAACTTACCGAATGCGGTAGTAAAACGGGAAGCGGCAACAGAATTATCGGTGTCAAAACGACAATCAGTATCTCCTTTATGTCCCACAGATCACGAAGGAACTGCATTATAGATGTATCTGATATTCCCATCTTACATCAGTTATTATTTCAAGATGGAAATCTTAATTGTCTTTTTCCTTTCTCTTGTTATCTGCACTTTATTTTAAAGCGTCAATTATCTACTGCTCGTTTTATCCGGCAGAGAATATACATCACTTCAAAATTATGTTAAAGACTTGGCTTGGAAAACCAGTTTTACAACAATTATCCTGAGTACATGTGCAAAGGAACCTGGAGCATGCAGTTGTCAGTCGTTAATCAAGGCCCATCAGTGCACACAACTAAACGAAGTTTATATCTATATGACCTATTCAGCAATGTGTTGTAAGTAGACTGTCCCCGTGTGTCTTATCTCAAACGACGATGGCGAATTGCCAAGTTCTGTACCAGTCCCAGGTAAGATGTTTGGCATTACGTGACCTTGTTCATCATCGTGCTCGTATGGAGGTTTGCAGCGTCCATATCGAATATTGTGTATTTTCTTGCTTAACGGAAAGTCGGATGTATACAGCCATATAATAGAAGGTCACTTGTACACATACACGCATTCATTTTCTCTGTTAAGCAGGAAGTACAGTTTGATTGTTTTAGCTGATCCCGAGCTGTGACAGGTTGCCTTCTTTCGTGACGTGTTTCGCTGCCTTTTGCATCCTGTCCATCGCATACATCTTCCAATTGTTTGCTTTCACTTTACAGTTAAGTGGATCATTAAGGGGCGGCCTAAAGGTTTCTGGAGCCAAAGGCGAACTATGGCGCCTACCCTTCCCCCCACCCCCGGACCGCATTAAGACTTTGGGAGGCAGAGGGGCATTATTATAATGGGGTTCATATAGACCTATCAGAACACCCTAAAAGCAGTCCTTAAACTGTTCTATATGTGTGTATAATTATTACGGCTATATTAGGCTTAGCAGTACACGGTTTAGACCTATGTATGTTTTATTGAAACACATATAATTTTATCCCCAAAACTGGGGAAGGAGGGGGAAGCATGTGCGCCCCTGTCTCCTCCCATAGTAAAAAATCACTTCTGTCTGATTTGGCGCTCCTTAAAGCCTGGGGTCGTTTATCTTTATCGCCTTTGAGTACTAACTACCATTGGAGGTGAACGTTATAAATAAATATGTCTTCTGCCAAGTTTTAGGACGCAATAAATGTCAACCATCGATTGTATAGAATATTAAAGTTATACTCCAGAATTGTATTCTTGCTGTATGAATTCACAAAAATCACATTTGAAGATGAATTTTAAAATGCAATCCTATTGAAGGAGTTACTTTTAAAGAAACGTTTGGTAATAGTTGCACAACACAATGAGCAAAACAGTTCATTTTATACTGCTCATATTCTATGCGAATATGAAGGAACATGTTTTAAACTAGAACAGTTTTTTTTTTCTCCTAAAACCGCGATATGGATCATTCGGTAGCGTAGCAATAATTTCTACCCCACACCCCCCTTCCCACAAAATTTAATTATGGGACCCCTCCCAATAAAATAAAACTGTTCGATAAGACATTTTGGCCCACACTGGGACTGGGCCACTCTCCCATATTTACTGGGATAAATGCATAGCGTACGTAAGACGCTTGCATTCTTCGATATTTGCTTCTACTCTTCAAAACTACCTTTAGAGATGCAACGAATAATTTGATAACTAAAAATATATCGATATGTCCATCTTCTGAAAATTGTATCGAAGGCTAAAATGGTATTTATGCACCACATTTGTTTGTTAGAACCTTGCTGTTCTATGTACTTACACTGCCATATTTACGATGTAATAGCCTGAAATGGAACACAAAATCATTGAACAAGTTTCCCTTTAATATTTGCTATAAATACATTCATTCGTTCCAAAGGATGTCGGGCGAATTTAAATCGATAACTTTCCTTGTGAGCAATCGAATACGTTTCTTTTGCATTGTTAACGTTCCGGATGGAACTATCCTGTATATCATTTCGAGTTCCCTCCTCGTGGCCAATCATATAACAAAAAGAAATGGGATTAGTAGCAGTTCCTAATTTACTCGCTAGTTTATGGGGAGAATACGGAAAGCAAATATCATTATTTAACAAACAATGTGTTGTATGTGAAGATTTTTTATTGTTTAGGTCAATCAAAAATAGATTCACAATTTGATAGTCTTTCAAGTTATTGGTGATGGGAGTGGTCATGGAGGCGGCGGTAATGGTGCTAGTGATATTTATATTGAGATAGTTGATTGATGATTAGTTAAAGTGTTTTGTTAATCGATTGATTGGTTTCATTGATTTCAAATGTGTCTACGTTTTCCAAACTAAATGATGAAATATATTTAATTTCCTCATTTTGTAGAAAATTCGCCTGTGCTTTCTTAAAGATTACTAGACATTGTTTCGTTAGTGGGTTTTAATAGCACTCTCAAATTAATGTCGTTTTAAACTCAACATTGTCAGACTCCTTCAGGTGAACCATTTGCATCTATGCACACTTATCCACACTGTCATTATCAACGCATTGTGGAAAAGACAACTTTATTTAAAACGAACAATTGTTAGGAGAAATATTACGTACAGTGCTATGTCAAAAATGAGTAGCCACTGAGTAAAGTCTAAGTCTCTAAGCAAAATATGATTTAAACTGGATATTTTGCAAGCCTCTTTTTATATGTATGAACTAATGAACATCTTGACTTTAGTATGAAGTTGTAAATTTATGGTGATTCCAATTATGAGACCTCACCGATGGTGTAAATAAAACAGCGTCTCATGGTATAGAATTGACAGACGGTTAGAATCAGATGATAATTCAGTTAACTGAAGGAGATTCTTGTGGTAGCAAATATATCTGAAATAACAGGAATAGTATGTTCTAAATTTCATTAACTTTTCAAAAGATTTTAAGATGGGGATCCATAGGAAAGGAAAAATAAGCTGATAGCTACAAAACAAACAAATAAATAAACACAAATACAGCGAACAACGAACCAGAAAATAGTAAAGGGGCTGATCGGGAACGGCTTACCCTCTCATTCGTCTGGTCATCGCGATTTTGGACAGTCGTAAACAATCATTGCAGGACCTGCTCGTAGCATTTAATGAATCGATCAGTGTTCATGTGACCCCACTGGAGGGGAAAAATTACTTTGATAATTGTATTATCATATTTGATTAAATGTTATCGCAAAAGAGTTTCTAAACATGGAATGGACCATCTAGGAGGACAATTCTCGAGCCCAAATTATTGGGTGAAGTTTAACCTTAGTAACCTTCGTGCTTTTTCTTGATATTTAGGACACTTTCAATCAATCATAACGAGAGGACTTAACGAGTCCATACCCATAGCTGCAACGATAAGACATAAGGAATCAGTTACTAAGTATTAGATGTGCAAGTACCATTGTTTAACATTTTTTGTCAGGAGATCCTGTTGAAATAACAATGACATCAGTTTTCCTCCTATGACGGCAAAAGTGGATACTCATGTTTCTTTCGGCAGTGTAGGTGGTGTGTTTAAATTAACCACGTTTAAGTTGCCGAAAATAGATTGTCGGAGGAGAATAAGAATATGAAAAGTGATAAAATTATTTCGGACATAACCTTGTGAACTACGAAATCTTAATGATGTATCTATATACCATTTCCGCACGGTATGATAGTTATAACCTTATAACCTCCAAGTTTTCAGAAACAAATAATACTTCACCAAATTAAAAATGATAATTACAGACCTTAAGAGCATGAGAGCTCAGTTAATTTAGAGTAGGTAAAATGCTAACTTTAATTAGAAGTATAAGTTATACCAGATGATAGTACATGCGGAAATTTATGTACAATTAAGTGCAAGTCAATGTTTATACTTTTTCGGAAGACATTTTACGTCTAGTTTTTGTTAGAATTATTCCTTGCAAAACTTTCCAATGCTTTACGGAGTGAATTATGAAAAGTATAATGTGTGTGTGTGTGTGTGTGTGTGTGTGTGTGTGTGTGTGTGTGTGAGAGAGAGATTTGGATTTTTAACGTAGCTTTAACAATTTTTCAGTCGTATCTCTGTTACGACCATGTAGTTTAATTACTTGTATGTGTTAAAATTTGAATTCTTTTTATTTCATTTTTGTATCATTATATTTTATTATGATGATGATTATGTTCACGGGATCTGATCTTTTTGAAAGAAACATCGTGTTTATTTAGAACGTAAATATGACTCTCGGCTTGCGTAAGCATTATTTTAGATTGCCGACTGGATAAACAACCGGCTTAAACGATTGGTTGTGGCCAAGGTAATATTTCTAAGCAGATGTGATTTCATCGTGTTCTGCGATTGTTAGATGATGAAATAACCACGCGTTCTTCGTGCGCGTGCATGAAATGACGTTTTAGTTCGGTTTAAAAACACTTAGGTCCCAGTGAAATGGTCAGAGTCGTTCTTATACCTTGAAAAGAAGGTATTATTTTTCTTGTGCTGGAAAGAGTTTGTTTTTCTTTACATCTGTAGAGCTCGAGATGTGTCTTGTTATAGATGACAACTATAGGAGTTCATCTACTTTTTAAGTAATAATTTTCTTTCCCTGGAGAACTACACAAGTGGTTTAGGACAAAGACATTCAGTGAAATTCATTCTAAATTGGAATAGTACAGTACAAATTGTGGTTCAATGTGAAATTCTGGACATTTGTGTAAAGACTTCATCTGACGTCATCGTCCTCCATCTTGGAACCAACTTGAGATTCAAACTAGATTCAGTTATAACTGTTTATTGATAGGACTTATATATTTTCACAATTCTAGGATAAATGTTTGGATTTTCTTCACAAACCGTAAGTCCTATTTCATATTTTCACCTTTCCACCGTGTTTTCTAGGGAAATAAATTATTTTTGTTAAAACTGACAAAGCTTGTTGTTTTCACTCTTTTGTTTTGTTACATTTGAACGAGCCGATACGATGTCTGCAGTGTGACAGTTTATAGTGACGTCTAGCACTGGGCAGAAAACTGATAATTTGCAAGGACAATAAAAGATTGGGATTGGTTTGTACTAAAAGTGAAGATTTAAAAGAAATACTAATTAACAAAAATTATTTATTAAAGGTTTGGCATGTTAGATTTGTCAAAATGGTTCTTGCATGAATTGTTACTGTAACAAAGTTATAATCTAAATAGGACGATAACGCTTCATTGTTAATCACACGCAAATAAATTCCTTATGCATTTGTGTTAAAACAGATAACTTTTACAAAGACATGAAAGAGAACAAGTGATAACAACAAAGACAACATTTGCAACACGCCGTTAGAAAACAGGTAAGAATTTTATTGTACACAAATTTTAATTTAATGAAAGTATAAACTACCATAAAATAAATGTAATGTGTTCCTTACATACATGAGTTATATAACATTACTACAAATAAGCTTGGTTCGACTATATATGATGAAAAGAGATATTAAGTAAATAAAAAACATCTTACCATATGGTCATTACAAATGCTCTTTAAATCTGTAATCAGCACAAGGTCATTATAAATGCTCTTTAAGTCTGTAATCAGCACAAGGTAATTACAAATGCCCTTTAAGTCAGCACAAGGTCATTACAAATGCTCTTTAAGTCTGTAATCAGCACAAGGACATTATAAATGCTCTTTAAGTCTGTAATCAGCACAAGGTCATTACAAATGCTCTCTGAGTCTGTAATCAAGCAGAATTAATATATTTACATAATGTTTGCTTTGTCTTAATTTATCTACAATTTCTACTATATGAAATGATTTCCGTCAAAACTACTGTCTTGTTTTCTCCATAGTGTAACGTAACACGAAACCTGATATTCTCCTAATTAACCTAACATGAAACCTGATATTCTCCTAATTAACCTAACACGAAACCTGATATTCTCCTAATTAACCTAATTCGAAATCTGATATTCTCCTAATTAACCTAACACGAAACCTGATATTCTCCTAATTAACCTAATTCGAAATCTGATATTCTCAGAATTTAGCTAACATAAACCCTGATATTCTCCTAATTAACCTAATTCGAAATCTGATATTCTCAGAATTTAGCTACCACAAAACCTGATATTCTCATAATTAACCTAACACGAATCCTGATATTCTCGTTAATGTCACAAAAGATTTCTTTGCTTGTTTGTACAGTTACCCAAAATGTTATTTCTTAAATGTCTGCCCATGAATCACATCCGGGTTAGATTAGTTGTTCTCTTGTTAACTTCATCTAAGTTAGCACTACCATCTACTAGAAACAGGGAAGATGACCCTTGAAAAATATCGATAAGTGCATCTAACTATTTGTTCAGTTTATTATCAGAATATATAACAATTATTTTGTCATCTTTATGCAGCCATTTTCTATTGTAATTCTAGTTTACAATAATGTCGGACAAAGAAGTTTCATTTTGTGGGTTTAATGCCATTTTCAGCACACGATAGGCTATATATGGCGGCCAGAATATATTTGGTGGAATAAGAACCCAGTGATGAACCACAGACACACGGGATGCTACTGGCAATCTTTCTCATATACCCATGTTGGCCGAGCCGAAAGTGAAACCCACTCGGACAGAAGTATATATATATATATATATATATATATATATATATATATATATATATATATATATATATATATCTCAAAATATTTTATTTAGTCATCAACATATGCCCGGTATACCACTACATCCAGTATGCTACTCAAATTAAAATCTGTAAAGTCAAAGAAAAACTTTTGATTGATTCTTGTTTATTCTTGTAAGAGTTGCACATTCTCTAACTTGTCTGGCTGTTTTGCTACTTCTATCAATCTTTAAACCATGTGCCCTATTTGTTAATTATGTTAATTCTCTGGACATTTTATGAACAGAAAGAAGAAGAAAACAGAACACGGGGGGGGGGGGGCTAATAATTTGGCTATGAATAAGCTCGTACAATGTCTGACAGTGGGGAGGAATACAAGTTTACATTTTGGTAAGGGAACCGCGGCAGGTTAGTTGGCACAGCGCGAAACTAGTTCTCAAAGAATCGCGGACTGGATACCCACTTAGCCCAGTCCGAATCAACTTCTTCGATGTATTCTTCTGAAAGACACTTACCATATGTTGAGAGTGTTACGACTCTAGAGTCACAAACTAAGTAAAAGAAATAAAAGCAAAACTAACAAGTTTTGTAAAACTTACCAAACAAACAATTTAATTATCAAAGTTATAAATGAAAATGTGAGAGGAACTTACAGTTTTATGAAGTGAATCTAAAATAATCTTTATTAAGGTTTAGGAAAATCGTAAACGAATGAAAAGTAGCAGCAGAGAGGGTGAACAGACCATTTTGCCTGAGACCTTATTTATGAAAACTAAAGGTTCCAACAAATACTGAAAATAAAGTCAATAACGTCAAACCGAACCCGCTAACCGAGCACATTTCGTTATTGCCGTGACCCTGTCACGGAGACCGCGTTAACGAAATCTTGTGGGTTAGTTCGTTTTTGTTACACGTTGTTTGACGTGTATTTTCCAACGTTTATGCAACTCGTTTACGTCTGGGTCACGTATGCGTAGTCGTTTCACCCTCTCTGCTGCTGTAATTAAACCATTGTGTTATATCAATAATGATTGGTGAAGCTCACTCAGCTAGACTAGCTCGAGAGCGATTAGCGGCAATACGAAGATATCTTCCACTTCATAATGATGTTAAACAACAATTAAAGGCGCGTCAACAAACACAAGAAGAATTTGCAGAAGGTACAGAACAATTATTTAAACCAATTACTGAACCAACAAGAAAAATTGTTGCAGCAACTGAGGCAACACAACGAGCTCTTGAAACGTTACCTGGCGATATTGCCGAGCGTCTTCCATAACCACCACCACCACCACCTATTCAACCACGACAACGACAACTAAAAACATCAATATTTGATAAATTTACAGAAGAAGGTATTGCCGCGGTGTCTGATCAGGATCAATTGTTAGATATTACCGCGTTTGGATATGATGATCGAAAAAGATATGTAAAATCCGAACATGTTGATTCGGTAAAAGCCGGTAGATGGGTCGGTGATGTATTTCGTATCGCTGCTGGTATTCATCAAATCAAATCCGCACAAGAACGTGAAAATTTTGATATTTTTAAACGGGCTGTGAAAGAACATATTAAGCAACGGGAAATTCGAATACAGCAACAACAACAAGAACAAATGCAACAACTTGAAAAAATACAGAAACAACGAGAACAAATACAACAAGAACAAATGCAACAATTTGAAAAATTATAGGAACAGGAAGAACTAAAACAACTACAACCATTAGCACTGCCACCAACGCGAGAAACCTCACAACTGAAACCTAAACTGTCAGGAAAACAAACAAAAATTAAAGCAAAACGAACACTAGAACAATCACTGAAGCCTGGACTGCCACCACCACGAAGAAAAGCTAAAACAGAAAAACGAATACTAGAACAACAAATACTACCATTTGCTACAGAAGAACGACAAACACTAGAGCAAATACAACCATTAGCACATTCACAACTGGAACCTGAATGGTCATTAGCTAAAGAAGAACTAAAACGAGAACAAGTACAACTGAAACCTGAATGGTCAAAACCAACGTCTCTTAGTTTTGAACAAGAACTACAACGAGAACGAGAAGAAAAACTACGAGAACTAGAACGACTACGACAAGAAAGAGTACAAAAACTAGAAATGAATCAGGGAAAACTAAGAATACTACAAGATCTACAAGCAGAAAGACCATTGAAAGGACGACAAAAAACAAATAGAAGAACTACGGGAAATAGTACGATCACAAATTTCAGAAATAACGATGATGCCAGTAGTAAAAGCAGAAGAAGAAGAATTCCCTGGTGCAACTGGATCTGGATACAACACTGGTGTTCGCCCCTGTAATATCATTACCGACGTTAATCGACTAGAAGTCCTCGTTGGTGGAAAACAAGCAGGTAATAATTCTCCAGAAGTCATCAACGAAATTACTGATATTTGTCAACGATTATTTACCGGCGGTATCATGGACGTTAACGTGTATCGGTCTCTCATCGATGAAATCAGTGATCGTTATCACAGTGATTAAGCAGTTAGATATAATTATTATAATAAGATGATTATACATAATGCTCAACGTGGGCCAACCATGATTAGGGTGATAAATTCGCGATTACCTATGTATAAAATATGCTACGGAGATGGACTCGGTGATGTTGTTCAGGGTTTATTTTCGAGGATAGCCCCAAAGGCAATAACGATTGCAAAGCAAATGGGCATGAAAGCCATTGACGTTATTCGTGAAAAAGGTATTGGTGCTGCCGGCGACGTTGCCAGTAAAGCATTCTCTGCAATCAAGGATAGACTAGCACGATTAGTACGGCGAAAACCTCAGCCACCAGTAAAATTACCCAGCACTGGAGTGATGCCTGCAAATGTTAGTAAAATAATAAATCAAGCCGCAAATCAAAAACTAGCAGAGTTAGCCGATGACAAAGAAAAAAACATAGCAGCAAGTCTGATGGCAGGAAGTGGTCTTCGTATTAGACTATGACCAATAATATAAAATATGTTCAAACGTGTATCTGATCCCGCATTTGACATGGATGCGCCAGTTCTCAAGGATGAGTCTGCGTGATTATCAATATTATTCTTATGACGCACGACAGCCAAATCAGCGTGGACGAATCGAATTACAGATTCAGGATACGAGCAGATATTTCTTACCCGTTGAAGCATTTATTGAAGTAGAAGGTGAAATTTTAAAAGCAGATAATACTGAATATGGAGCCAATGATAGTGTTGGTTTTGTTAATAATGGCATCATGGCATTGTTTGACAGTGCTAAATATATCATCGACGGAAGAAATATTGAATCAATTCAGAAAGACGTCGACGTTGCCACAACGATACTTGGCCTTGCAAGGTACAGCGACGATTATTCAAGATCAGCTGGTCCGTCAATGATATTTGTGAAGGATACTTCTGATCATCCTGAATACAACCAGTGTGAAATAGGACGACCAAGAAACTTTGCTAGAAATGCCGACCCGGATGAGCAAAGTATAATTATCAATGTCGATCCGGATTTCAACTTAGGATTTAAAATGCGTCGATCTATGTTGCAGGGTGGAAGTAGAAGATTTTTATGTGCAATTCCGTTATCACTTATTTTTGGATTTTGCAGAAATGTCAGAAAGGTTATTTTCGGTGTCAAGCATACAGTTGTGCTCGTACGAAAAGCCACAGATGATGATGCAATATGGCGACCCGCCGATGATGCTTGTAAAGTAATTCTGACAAAACTTTCATTATGAATGCCAGTAATGACTCAAGCGATATCTGAAGAAGATCGGTTACTCGCTTTCATGAGCAGCGGCGGCAAGTCGACGCTATCATGGTTAACAACAACCACAGATGCTGTTCAAAGTGCAATTAATGGTTTATTTACATGGCAGATAGCATCACAACAAGGTATCTCTGCGCCACGACATATATTTGTTGCTTTCCAAGATGCTGCACGAGTAAATGATCAGACGTGTAGCATAATGATATTTGACAAACTCGGTGTTTCTGAGGTTTCATTGAGGATAAACGGACATCAAGAACCATCAGAGGATATTTTGTTAAATTTTGAGCAAAATCATGTGGCGCGTACATATCATCGATTGATGTCGTTTATGGGGCGTGATCAAAATGTTGATACTTGTTTACATATATCACAGTCAGATTTTACAACGCTGTATCCAATTTATTATTTTTCGCTGGAACATTTGGATTTGTTTAGGCAGTCCGTCGTTGATATACACTTTCGAGCTCGTGTTACAAGATGAGCTATTGCTAATTACAGAGCAATCGCCGTCATACTCAGCGATAAGACGATGCTACTTGAAGGTGTTGGTGGACGAATGAGAGTCGTTGATGCCCCAGTGGAAAATATGCAAGCGTTAATTTAGAGGTCAGAAATATATCATAAATGTCATATCATCATGTTAGTGTCAATCTAACTCCTGGTCAGATTAAAAAACTACAGTCGGCATCAGCAAAAAAAATGTGGAGTAAAAATATCACTAGCGCGAGAACAAATCGCAGGTGGTCCGAATAAACTATCGCTGACAGAACGCCAGCTCAAGCATTTCAATACGGCCAAACAATCAAAGAAAGGTACACGCGTAAATCTTTCTGAGAGTGCCATTAAAGACATCACCAAGACGGGTGGTATATTTCCACTTCTTGCAGCTATTCCAGGAATAATAGCCGCCGCAGCCCCAGCTATTGAAAAAGCAGCTACGTTAGGTGCAGTTGGAACAGCTGCTGGAATGGCATTAAAGAAAGCAACAGGAAAAGGAATTTAAAAAAAGGAAAGTGTCTGAGACTTCCAGGAACTCGGTACGGGAGCGGATTAAGAATTCTAGGGACTCGTTGATTTTCCCGTTGTCCAATTTTGATTTACTCGATGCTGCTACGCGATTAAATATAATAAATTTCAGAGGTGTTTTTATGCGTGATCAATTACCACACAAACCAAACTCGATTAAAACCGGTATCCTTAATCTCGATGGAAGTTCAGTCCAAGGTACTCACTGGGTTGCATACGCGATTGATCCACGTGAAATTATTTATTTCGATTCGTACGGACTGGCACCACCAAAAGAATTTTTAAAATATGTGAATAGACTTCAGAATATTCCAGTCTGGTATTCAACGCTACCAACACAAACATTAACGGATCCTCCAATATGTGGCAGTGAAGCACTGGCGGTACTTGACGCTGTATCAAGATAAAAAAAAAACACCTCATAAAACTGTACATGAATACACGAGTTCTGTTTTAAATAATCGCTAATCATATAATGGTAGGTATTTACGGAAGATCAGCTAAAACTAAAACCCAACAAGTACCAGGTGAAGATTTACTCAAGCGAGTAACAAGGCAGATAAATGATCAATTATCTGACCTGCTCAATCTTGCCAACGTTGATCCAAACGAACTTGTTCTATTTCAAAACCGTGAAGGAAAATTGAAGACGAGTAATATTTCAATCAACGATATAATTATTCGTAATCGATTCTTGCGAGAAGGTCTTGTTGCTGTATATGACAAAGAGGGCAAACTTGTTCCTAGTATTGTTACTCCGTCGTCGATCCGAGATAGCATAAGTGAACGAGTGTTAAAAGCCGGCGATGTAATGAACGGCGTCATTAACATGAATAACAAAAAACAAATTATTAATGTAGGAGAACCAACAGATAATCTCGACGCTGCAACGAAGAAATATGTCGATGATAAGGAAATTTCAGTCACAACTTCGTTAACTACAGTCAACGATGGAATGACCACACTCAAAACTGATTTTACTAATCAAGTATAACTGTTTCTGAATTTTCGCAGAAACATAAACAGAACCATTAATGAATTTTTTGGAAGTCCACCAACCGTTGACATAAAACTCACCGATGTTAACGCGAGAATCAACGATATTGTCAGTGGAATTCCTAATATCGTTGAAAAAACTAATCTCATTAAAATTCCTCACGGCGAACAGATCGCTAATGTGGTATACACAGTATCATCAGGATCATCAACGTGGAAACCGCAAAATAACACTATCAGACATACCGCGACGGTTACTTGTGTGTACAGGCTGTCCGTATTTAGTTCTGCAAAATTTAGAATATTTACTACATTTCCATGGCGTCAATCAATCAATAATTTTTCTGGAACCGTGTCTATGGTATTAAATAAAGACACAGAAGAAACATTTATACTGGAACCATTTGATAAGCTAAAACTAACCACAGCGTCTTGCTGATGGTGTCTGGAATTTGTAGCTGAAACACCTCAATTAATTACTTAATATAGTATAATGATAGACGTTCAAAAATACAGATACAATCAAGTATGTGCGTGGCAAACTAAACTAAAAACTATCATCGACGATTATACAATAAAAGTGAAAAAATATCGAAGACGCGTGGTTGTCGTTGACATAGTTGTCTATTCAGTTTCTGCGCTCATTGCTGGAACCGGTGTAATATTATCAACAATAACAATGACCGCGCCTGTAGCTGTAACGATTATCGTTTCATCCGCAATAACTATAGCGGGTATTTTTAGTATTATTGCAAAGAAGATAGATACATGCACGAACACAAAATTACACGAGTATGTGGTAAAATTACATACAGCAACAACAGCATATTCTAAACTATCATCGTTGATTTCGTCGTCGTTCAACGATGGCAGAATATCCGAGGAAGAATTCAGCGCGATGGCAAAAATTTACAATGAAGTATTTGACGAAAGTATTGAAGAAATCAGGGATTTAGAATAATAATAGTATAATAATGACAACGTCGCTGGCTGAGTCCGTGATTATGTCACGGGAATTATTACAACAAATCGTCACTAATACTGCTCCGATAAGAACTACAATGATATCAGCGAGTTCAACCAATCCTGAATTCAGTATTAATTTTCCAACTGCAATTCCAGCAAAAGAAATTGCATTAGCGCAGTTACGGGTTTATTTTAGTTGACCAAATATTAGGTCAAAATCATTCGGTGGACTACAACCAAATAATTCATTAGTATTTGCAATTAACAACAAACTCGATGGAACTCCTGATTGGCAAGTAGTCAGTATTCCAACGGGCAGTTATCAAATAGAACAGATCAATGAAGAATTTCAACGTAGAATTAAATCCATCACAGGAAAAGAATCAACGATAGTCATTACTGTTCACGAACCAACGCTGTCATCTGCCATCGAAATATATTCTCCAGATTACGCCGCGGACATTTATCAGAGTTCAATCAGATCAGTATTAGGATGACCTGAGATTCCAGCTGTTTATTCTGGTCCATCAGAACCACAACGAGATGAGTTTCTTACAACGGAAAAAAAAAATTGTATTAAAATTCCAACTTATCGAAATGATGTTCAGTGGATAATTGATAGATTTTTCACTGATGGTACAGAACGTATTCCTGATCTGGATAGACCAGACGCAGACTACACTCTGGACACATACAATGCCAATTATATAATCCAGGATATGGCAGATGAATTTAGCCGGATATTTACCAATGTTAAAAATTTAATCGCTGATTTGATACAACATTACAGCGATGGTGTAAAAAAAGAATATCATAGAATCAATCCAACATCTGAATCAAGTATTAATTGATGTCGATTATATTAAACATGTTTTAACCAAAAATGCACATAAATATTATTATCATCCAGGTTCGGCTGAACATATAATTAATACCGTTTACGAAAGCGAATATAAAAGACATAAAATCAATAATTTAAAACAACCAATGAATGATCTAATCACAAATAATTTTCTGAGGATCCTCGAATCGTGGAGAAAAGTAACCCCACCGGCGAGTATTCTCAAATACAACAACGATTCATATGGTGGAGGTCGTTATGTTTCGCCGGGCATCGTTAATATCACATCAATTATCGCTGTCAATCTTGTTTGTGATGTCACTGATGGCAGCTATCAAGTTGACGCTGAAAAATCCAATCAAGCCCAACAAGGATACATTCTGTATTCATTTACCCCTTAAGTACCCCCAGCCTATTTGATTGTATCAGAACCAATCAATGTTGTTTATCTAAAATGTTATAATCTACTGTTATCGCGGATACATTTCAAACTTACTGACCAGACTGGACACTGTTGGACCTTAGGTCAGACATGTTAAATATAAATCTGTATGTGCGTTCACCGTAACAACGTTATGGACATCATCGTAGAAATACCAAGCAAAAAAAAATCTGTCCCGTTTACCCAAGATTTTATCCCTGACTTAGTCATTGACATAGTCAACGGGGACAGAAATGAATTATCCTTCTTGTTTAGCTGGTACCACGTTACAGGTGACACCATTGGTTTCGTTGTCAAAGTCACTACAGTCACTTTCACCGTCGGTGCTAATAGTACCGGAGTCACACTCGTCGCTATCTTTTGCCAGTAACTCTTCCGCAACTTCGTTCAGTGACTCCGTCATCAACAAAATATCTCTCAACTGTTTTATATGAGCGTGTACAAGTCTTTTTGTTTCGTATTCGTGAGATAATTCTGACCTAAACTTTTCGATGTACCGTGAAAGGGGAACAAATAATTTTCCTGTGTGTCTGTAACTGCTGCCAGCGATTGTAACATCGCCTGTTGGATCAACTTTATGAATCTATAAGCGGATGGTAGCGTATATCTATTTTCGGATTTCAAAATCATGCATAATTTTTTTCAGGATCAAGTTCGTCAGATATTTTTATACCGTCTTGTTGTAATTGCTTAATAGCAACAATAACAGCATTAATATTTTCATGATTCATTATATGATAAATATTTATTTAAATAAAAATATATTTCTGAGTTAATATAAAAATATTTCTGAATTAATATAAATAAAATAAATAAATAAAA
>JAECUM010013501.1:0-64930 GCA_016617855.1 Megalonaias nervosa | reverse complement strand
ACGATGGAGTTACAAATACTAACATCCATATTTGCGAACCAACGATTAGGGATATGTTATGTTATGATGACAAACGCAAGAGAAAACCGGAATGGAAGCGATTATGGCAAAACATTAAACAACCACAGTACCCCGTGACAGAAGAAAAGATTAGATATTCTTTTGAACGAAGCTGCCATAGCTAATGAGGCTGTGTGTGGAACCTATGAAGTCAATTCAATGTACACCCACGAGTGATACTTCAAAGACTGAAATTTCTTGACGGAAGATACATCTACGTGTATCATTGCCACACTTATTTAACGCTATCAAAAAGCATTAAAAGATTTGTTTGAAACGGATACCATCGCAAGAACGTAATACGGGATTCTTCAATCGAGACGAATATTTAAACTATGGAGACAGATGTTGTCACTGCTTACGTTCGTGCTCTTGTGCTCCCAGGCTAAAGGAATAATTTCAAATTTACGAATGGCCCATCGAGCTAGAAGTGAATGCATCCAGGATCCTATATTTTGTTGCTGTCTTAACAGTAGCACGCTTTCGGACATGCGAGATACTGTATTTATTGGACCCAGAACTCGCTCAGTGGGTCTTAGACCCCACCGACGACTAGACGAAGAAGGTTCAGGTCGTTTCGGTAACTGTATGAAATGCGCCACAGTGCGCGTTAACAGTTATTCAAAAGCTATGTGTTACTCACAATACCTATCTAATGTAACATTACGTTTCTATTTGTGTGAGAGCGTTCACTGTTTCAGTTCTTTGAAATACTAATTATGACAATACTACAATGGTTTTCTGTTGTTGTTGGTGGTGGTGGTGGTGGTGTTGGTCTATTTTCTTTTGTAGGTTCGTGTTGTTTTTCTTTGTTTTAGGGTGGTTGTTTTTTGCTTGCTTAGATCATTTTAAAGGATACGTTGAGTTTACTATGAATGTGAATGATTTCTTGTAGTAATTGACGTACAGTCAAAGCAAATCAAGGTATCACTTCTTTGAAAGTATCTTCCAACAACTGCGAAAGAATTTAGGAATCTTTGTCGAGACTGATATCATGCAGAATTGGAATCAGTGTGCTTGGATGAGATTTCTGTGATGTTATGTTGAATGAGATGATAGCAATAACGACATGTCAGAGTGGGGGGGGGGTGAACTAAAGTATGGTGTATGCTATTTAACAACATTTAGAACAGTGGGTCACAATCGTCACTACAAACTGAAACATGTCAGTGGTAACTCTCATGGTATTCTCAGATGCATATTAAAGGCATGTGGATCCCACGTGTTTAGCTAACATATGTACTTGAGATTTATCTTTGCACCTTTAGAACAAAACAAATATTAACTGAAACAGATGCTGTGTTTCGCATTGCTCTCCTGGCTCACATTTTGTGTACCGTAATATGCGATGATGTGTAAACTACAATATGATTTCTTCTTCATCATCACCTCACATGTCCTCGTCATCCTTGCGAGGAATATGTCCGTAATCAAAATGTGTTGTCATTTATATTCTTTGAGTGACGAGGAAGTAAATTGCCAGTCTGAGCAACACCACAACACACTTTTGTAGAAGGACACTCGACCAAGAACTGTTTGTTCTCTATCAAACGCTTGCCCTATTAGGTTTTGCCTTGAAATGGCAAAGATAAAAGGTCTCCCACCTTTGTTGATCGGAAATATCGATGATAATCTCATGACGCTTGATGCAGACTTGGCCATGGAATTTTTAAAGATTTGAGTGTAAACTCGCCTAATAAGACAGCTGTTATACGACACGGACACTTTTATTTTTAATTTAGATACAACACAACAACTGAAAACAATCTCAAATCAACAACCGCCGAGAAAATGTTCATTCTTGTTTTCTTCCTTGTGTTATAGTTCGATCAGTACGGGGACTTATTCTTGCTGGTGGTGGTGGTGACGTAAACATTAGCAGCTGGGAGGGCAAATACTACAAAATTTTCAATTAGAGATTACGCTGAAAACTAAAGTTTCCTACGGAGATGAATATTCAAACGTCAATAACGTCAAAACCGAATCTCTAACCAACCCGAAACTTTCCTATTTGGGTTAGTTTATTTTTGTTGCTTTATTTTTTGACATTTATGTTTTTGTTTTTTATGGCGTGTTTGTTTATGTAACCGCTCACACACTCGTTGTCATCGCCCTCCCTGCTGCTGTGTGGGTTTGACTTAATTAAATCATTATTATACCAATAATGGAATCTCACACAGCTAGAGCAGGGCCACAGCGACTAGAGTCAGTTAAAAAATATATCCCTGTTCGTGATATTGTCAAGCACAAATTACAAGAACGTCAACAAACACAGGAAGAATTTGCCGAAGAAACAGAACAGTTATTTAAACAGGCTACAGAGGCTACCAAAGGTTTTTTTTCCAATGTTAGAGCAAACCGCTAAAGCAACTGGAAAATAACAGAGATAACGAAATTAACGAAAACGATTCTAAGAGAACTTCCACTTGAAATAGCTGCTGCTCAACCAATGTGAGAAATACTTGAAGGTATTGACCATGATCGTGCTGAAATAGATGATGTAAAGGATCATGCACCAGAACCAGAACTAAAACCAAAACAATTAAGGGCCAGAACTGAAGTGAATGATAAATTTACCGAAAGAGATATTTACTTCATAAAAAATATTGAAACTGTAAGATTACCTGCGCTTGCCGTGCACAGCTTTGATCAGAGAGAAAAATTTCTAAAACTCGAGTACGCCGATAATAATGTAAGTCATGAAACCTGGTACCAATGGATATTTCGCATACACCACTGAGTTGATCAGGCCCGAAATGATGATCCAAGATATATTGCATTTGATAATGGAATAAACAATTATCTTAAACAGTTATAGTAACAACAACTACAACAACAACAACCACTCCAAACAATAGGTAAAGAATAAGAATGGCAGGATTTAAGTTCTGAACCCAGCGCCACTTGAAGTGGTATTGGTACAGGTACCAGGGAAGTGGTCTTATTACATCATGCCCCAATAACACCCTTGCAGATGTTAAACGATTAGAAATTCTGATTGGCGGAAAACGAGCTGGTAATAATTCCCCAGAAATCATTAATGTTTCAACTGATATTTGTCGGAGATTATTTACAGGCAGTATCATGGATATTAATGTTTATCGATCCCTCATTGATGAAATCGCCGATGATTACCACAGAGATAAAGAGCATTGGGTGTGGCTTAATTAAATCATTATTATATCAATAATGGAATCTCACACAGCTTAACTAGCTCGACAGCGACTACAGGCAATTCAAAAATATCTTCCAGTCCGTGATTCTGTCAAACAAAATTTTAAAGCGCGTCAGGAGTCACAGGTGGAATTTGCAGACGGTACAGAACAATTATTTAAACCGCTTACGAAGGCTACCAACGACATTCTTCCCGCGTTGGAGCAAACCGCTAAAGCAACTGGAAAAATAGCAGAAATAACTAAGAAAACAAAAAGTATTCTAAGAGAACTTCCAGACGAAATAGCTGAGGCTCAGTAACAAATACAAGAAGAAATACAACAAGTACTTGAGAGTGTTGACAAAGTTCGTAAGGAGGTCGGTGATGTAAGGGATTTTGTTGCGCCAAAACCAAAACTGAAACCAAAACCACCAGCCCGATTAACCGAAGAGGGTCGTAGGATTCTTCAAGGAAACGCTGTATCGATTGCAAAAAATAAAAAAAAAAAAAAAAAAAAAAATTTGGATTCCTTTCATATTTCGAAAATCCCATAATATATATAGAATCACTGGTAAACATAAAATTATTTTGAAAATTGTGAGACAAGTCGCAGAAATTAAAGAGCGCCATTACCCCGAGATATATTATCGCTTAGAAAATCGCCATTCAGCAACGCTGTATTGAGGAAGAAGAAACAGCTGGAAGTGGTCTTGGTACGGGCACCAGAGGAAGTGGTCTTATTACTCAATGTCCTGATAACGTCATTGCCGATGTTGAACGATTAGAAATCCTCATTGTAGGAAAACGAGCTGGTAATAATTCCCCAGAAATCTTTAATGAAGCAGCTGATATTTGTCAGAGATTATTTACAGGTGGTATCAAGGATATTAATGTTTATCGATCCCTCATTGATGAAATCGCCGATGATTACCGCAGTGTTTGATTAAAGGTATACAATTTGATCAGTGACAAGAAAATAAGATGATTATACATAATGCTCACCGTGGACCGATCATGGTCAGGGTGATAAATTCGCGATTACCCACATATAAAGCGTTCTGCAGAGATGGACTCGGTGATGTTGTTCAGGGTCTATTCAGAAGGATAGCTCCAAAAGCAATACCGATTGCAAAGCAACTGGAAATGAAAGCTATTGATGTTGTTCGTAATAAAGGTATTGGTGCTGTTGGTGATGTTGCCGGTAAAGCATTCTCGGCAGTCAAGGATAGGCTAGCACGAATAATACGACGAAAACGTCAGCCAGGAAAATTACCCAGCACAGAAATTATGCCAACAAATGTTAGCAAAATAATCAATCAAGCTGCAAATCAAAAAACTAGCAGAGTTGGCTGGTGTACCCCTATCAGAAAAAGAAAAAAAAATATAACTGCTAGTCTGATAGCAGGAAGCGGTCTTCGTGTTAAGCGATAACAAATATAATAAAATGTTCAAGCGAGTACCGATCCCGCACTCGACATGGATGCACCAATTCTCAAAGACGATTCGATACGTGATTATCAGTATTATTATTATGACGCACGACAGCCAAATCAGCATTTAAGAATCGAATTACAAGTTCAGGATACAAGTTGATATTTCTTACCCGCTGAAGCATTTGTTGAAGTAGAAGGTGACATTTTAAGAACAGATAATACTGAATATGGAGCTGATGTTAGAGTTGGTTTTGTTAATAATGGCATTATGCCATTGTTCGACAGCGCCACATACATGATTGACGGAAGAAATATTGAATCGATTCAGAAAGACGTCGACCTTGCCACGACGATACTTGGCCTCGTAAGACGCAGCGATGATTATTCAAGATCAGCTGGTCTGTCAATGATGTTTGTGAAGGATACTTCTGACCACCCTGACAACAGACCGTATAATGTAAGACGACCAAGAAACAATGCTGACAACGCTGACGCTGATGTGTGGCCGGTGGTTCATGGTGTCAATCCAGAATTCAACTTAGGATTTACATCACTTCGATCAATGCCGAAAGATGGAGGTAGAAGATTTTCATGTGCAATTTCACTGTCACATATCTTTGGATTTTGCAGAAATGTCAGAAAGGTTATTTTCGGAGCCAAGCATACAGTTGTACTCGTACGAAAGGCTACCGACGATGTTGCACTCTTGCTGGTAAAGTAATGCTGACAAAACTTTCATGCCAACACTGACTCCATCACTCACTGAAGAACAACGGCTACTCTCTTTTATGGACTCAGGTGGTAAATCAACATTATCATGGTTAACGATGACCACAGATAGTCTTCAAAGAAACATTAATGGTTTATTCACATGGCAGATTGCATCACAGCAGGGTGTTTCTGCGCCGCGATATATATTTGTTGCTTTCCAAGATGCTGCGCGAGTAAACTCACAAACACGAAGTATAATGATATTTGACAAACTTGGTGTTACTGAAGTTTCACTGAGGATAAATGGACATCAAGAACCAACTGAGGATATATTATTAACTTTTGAAATTAAGCATGTTGCACGTGCGTATCATCGTTTGATGACATTCATGGGACGTGATCAAAATATTGATTATGGTCTACAAATATCAGAACTAGATTTTACAACGCTGTATCCGATCTATTATTTCTCACTGAAACATTTGGATTTAGTTAGGCAATGTGTCGTTGATATACACTTTTGAGCTCGTGTGGCAAGAGGAGCTATTGTTGATTACAGAGCAATCGCTGTTATACTCTCACATAAAACAATGTTGCTTGAAGGTGTTGGTGGACGAATGAGAGTCATTGATGCCCCAGTCGAAAACATGTAATTAAATTACTCATGCTACTATGATGTCATATCATCATGTTGGTGTCAGTCTGACTCCTGATCAGATTAAAAAACTACAACGGCGTCACAAAAAAAATTCTAGAATAAAAATATCACTGAAACGAGGACAGATCTCAGGTGGTCCAAATAAACTATCACTGACTGAACGTCAGCTCAGGCATTTCAATGACGCCAAACGGTCAAAGACCGGCGTACGACTTGATTTGTCTGCGGGTGCCATTAGCGACATTGCCAAGACGGGTGGTATATTTTCACTTCTCGGAGCTATACCAGCGTTGATAGCCTCTGCAGCCCCAGCTGTTGCAAAAGCAGGAGCACTTGGTGCAGTTGGAACTGCTGCTGAAATGGCAATAAAGAAAGCAACAGGAAAAGGAATAAAAACTTCCAAAATAGGGAAAGGTCTAAGACTGCCAGGAACCCCTCGTTCATGGTACGGAAAAGGTATAAGACTTCCCGGCATACTTCATTAGACGCAAAGCGTCTCCTTCCCATGTTTAATTTTGATTTACTTGATGCTGCTGAGCGATTAAATATCAAAAACTTCAGAGATGTTTTTATGCGTGATCAATTGCCAAAACAACCAAATCGTGGTCATACTGGTATCATCAATCTTGATGGAAGCTCTGGTCCAGGTACTCATTGGGTTGCATACGCGATTGATCCACGTGGAATTATTTATTTTGATTCGTATGGATTGGCACCACCAAAGGAATTTTTAAAATATGTCAACTGAGTGCAAACTCCCGTATAGTATTCAACATTACCAACACAGACAATAACTGATCTGCCAATATGCAGCCGTGAAGTAATTGCAGTGCTCGATGCTATGTCAAAATCTTCTGATGCACCTCATAAAGTTGTAAATGTGTACACGAGTTCTGTTTTAAATAATCATCAATCGTATATGATTGATATTTATGGAAGATCCTCTATCAAAAAGACAAGTAGAAAGAAGATATCGACATGTCGAAATACGCTACAAAAGATGAATTAGCCGAGCTTATCGATTTATCAGGCGTTGACAGAGATGAAGTTGTCGTTTTTCAGGATAGATATGGTGTTTTAAAGACGAGTAATATTAATTGGATCGACATAATTCGAAGAGTTCTCGGTGCTACCAGGGATAATATTCCAGTATTTACTGACTGCGGTAGAATCAGAGACTCAAATGTATCAATCGCAACTATCAGAAATGAGATTGCAAAAAGAGTTGCTGATCGTTTACGATCCACCGGTAATACAATGACAGGTACACTCAACATGAATGGAAATAAAATCGTTGTTTTAGGAGAACCAACAAGTGATGAAGATACCATAACAAAGAAAGATGTGGATGATAAAGATACTACAATCGATGGCAAATTGAATACACTACTAGCCGAGTATGACGTTCACGTAAATATGTTTTTAAATACTCGTAGAAATTTTCAAAAACTTAATTAAATCGCAGATGATTTCTTTGGAAGTCCAATGGTTGATGACATAAAACTCTCTGAAATTAACACAAAAAAATAGAAGATATTGTCAGTGGAATTCCTGATATCGTTCAAGAAACTAATCTGATTAAAATTCCTCACAAACAGATCACAAACGTGGTATACACAGTATCATCAGGATCATCAATATGGTCACAGCAAATCAACACTATCAAAAATACCGCGGATGTCACTTGTGTGAATAGGCTGTCCGTGTTCAACGCTGCATAATTTAGGATATTTACCACATTTCCATGGCGTTATTCAACCGATAATTTTTCTAGAATCGTGTCTATTGTGTTAAATCAAGCGGTCGAAGAAACGTTTATACTGGAACCATCTGATAAAAAAATTAACCGCATCGTCTTACTGGTGGTGTCTGGAATTTGTCACTGAAACACCTCAATTGATTACTTAATACTTTAGAGTATATGATTCCACAAACGGCAGAACTGAAAATTGTAAACAAATACAGATACAAGCAAATGTGTTTGTTACAGACCCAACTGAAAAACATCATTGACGAGTACACAATGAAAATAACAAAAATACCGTAGACGTATCGTTGTTACTGATATAATTGTTTATTCTGCATCTGCCGTAGTCGCTGGAACAGCAACTATAATCGGATCATTATCAGCCACATATATGATAGCACCAGTAACAGGAATTGGTGTTGCAGTTATAACTGGTGTTGGTGGTATTCTTAATATAATTGAAAAAGAGATATCCACGTGTGCCGCTGATAAATTACATGAATATAAAATGTTACTATCAGCGGCAACACACGCACACGCCAAATTATCATCGCTGATATCATTAGGGCTCAATGATAAGATAATATCAGATCAGGAATTCGCGGAAATGATTAAGGTTTACCACGACACCTCCGGTTTGGCAACTGGAAATCAAAACTCGCCGTCTCCGACAAAGACAGAGTCACCTTAATTTAAATCCTGATTTAAAATCAGGAAGTAAATAATAATAATGTCATCAAACGATCAAAGATCATTACAGTTACTACAACAAATCGTCGCTAATACAACACCGCCAACAACTACGATGATATCAACGAGCTCAACTAATCCTGAATTCGATATTATCTTTCCAACGGCAATTCCAGCCAAAGAAATAGCATTAGCACAATTGCGAGTATGTCACAGCTGGCCAAATATTAGATCAAAATCATTTGGCGGGTTTCCCCCAAATAACTCATTAGTGTTTTCTTATAAAAATAAACCCGATGGAACCCCCGATTGGCAAGTTGTAGTTATTCCTACGGGCAGTTATCGATTCGAACAGATCAATGATGAGTTCCAGCGCAGGATTAAATCTATCACAGGAAAAGAATCCAAAATCGCTATTACGGTTCACGAGCCAACATTATCAGTTGCGATAGAAATATCAACACCCGACTACGCCGTAGATATATATCAATCATCGATCAGAACTATTAGGATGGCCAGAGGTAGCACCTGTTTATCAAGGACCACCAGAACCTAAACGAGCTGATTATGTTTAAGATAAAAGAATATTTTTAAAACTTCCAGAATATAGAAAAACTGACCCGTGGAGATGGATGCAGATAAGAGGAGCAGAAACAGGACTTGCAGAATTTATTTATGTTGATTTTGATGGTAAAAAAAATCATATATTATGAAACCCGTGTTGCATTTATCGATGAACGGTTTATTAATTCATTCGCGAATGTGGTTAAAAGTGAACATCAATTGCGTCAACGACGCTACGACAATTATTTCAAGATTACGTACAAGAGTATCCCAACGATAATTTTATAAGTCAGATCATTAAAATAGTACAGCATCTAAATCAGGTTGCATCAGACTTTGAATTTATTGATCAGGTAATTGTTGCATCATTGGCTACTGATAAGCATCTCGCAGACGAAAAAATAACCGCTCAACAGTTATTTGCTAAACATTATAAAATAACCGAGGAAGATATACCAAGATTTATTTTACCCGGATTTAACGACGACGAACTGAAAAAATCAGTTAATGGTATCATTGATGAATACTTTCCAAAGATCGTAGAATCATAGAGAAAAATAACCCCTCCAGCGATTATTCTCAGACATAAAAATGATCCATACGGTGGAGGTCGGCATGTATCACCAGGTGTTGTCGCTATCACATCAACGATCGCAGTTAATTTGGTATGTGATGCTATTGATGGAAGTTATCAAGGAGATACTGAAAAATCCAGACAAGTACAACAGGGATATATCCTATATTCATTTACCCACGAAGTACCTCCTGGGGTTTTAAATGTGTCAGTGCCCGTTAATCCGGTTTATCTGCGATGTCATAATCCTCTATTATCATGGATACATTTTAGACTCACTGACCAAACCGGACACTTACTTGACCTACGACAAGCAGTGTGGCAATAAGTTTGTATGTATGCTGATAGAGCGTCATCGTAAGATCTTCACGTTCGTGACTGATCTCTTCTCAAATTAAATTACACAAATAAATATAATGGATGGAATAATTGCCGAGATAGAAAAACTAACCCATGCACAACAATTGATGGTGTGTCATTATTGTCTAAACTAACTTCGTAGTAAGATTATCGATGATGTAATCGATATGGTAGAAAATTCTCAGTTAATGGATAAAAACAAAATAAAATCTGAATCAGAATCTGAATAAATATTATAATCAGAATCTTAATCAGAATTAATAATATTATCAGAATAAAAAATAAAAATAAAAAATAAATATAATCAGAATCTGAATCAGAATAAATATTATAATCATGAATCAGAATAAATATTATTATGAGAATAAAAAATGAAAACAAAAACTAAAGACAATCTGAATCTGAATTTGAATCAGAATCAGAATCAAAATAAATTTTATTATCAGAATCTGAAACTGTGTCAGAATAAATATTATAATCTGAATCTGAATGAGAATAAATGTTATAATGAAATTTTATTTTTTTTACTGAAAATCAGACTAAACTCTGAAAATCGATGGGGGATATACCCGACTAAAAAATCAACATCAGACTAAACTCTGAGAATCAATGGGTTAAATGGTACTCAGAATTATATTTTTATGATAAAATTACGCTGAAAAAATAAAATATTATTTTTTACTGACCAATAACAACAATAACTATTAGTATAATGAAATTTTGTTGTTTTTTTTTTCTTCTAATTTTGACGGGGTAAATGGTACTCAAATTTATAATTATAGTCCAGATTTCGTAATTTGATGGGGTAAATGGTACTCAAAATCATGATTATCTTCCAGATTTCATAATTTGATGGGGTAAATGGTAAAATAATAAATGTCTCTGAAATTGATTTAAAAACTAAATCAGAATAAAACTAATATTAGTCTGAATAAAAATAAATATTATTATCTGAATCTGAATAAATATTATTATCATCATTATCGGAATAAATCTGATTCTGAATAAACATTATTATCAGAATAAATATTATAATCTGTTTCTGCATAAATGTTATAATCAGAATAAAAATAAATATTATCAGAATAAAACTGATTCTGCGTAAATATTATAATCAGAATAAAAATAAATATTATTATCTGAATAAATATTATAATCTGAATCAGAATCAGAATAAAAATAAATAATAACAAAAAAGAGCAAAAGAGAGTACCTGACGAGCAAGTTGAATGACGTCGGATACATATTTGGGTAATTGCTATATTTTTTCTTTCTCATTGCAATTGTTGGATCGCTAAGCTCGATAGGGTAATTTTAAAAAAAAAACCTAAGTGAACCCCTGGCGTTTTGTGCCCCCGAATTATAATAGCATCTGTCGGTGAATGCAGGACAATATGTCTATCGCATTTTTTGAGACTCGAACATGTGAAGGGTTTCCACTAGTGCATCCGTACGCGAACGCCTTAACCCCACGAGCTCTTACAAATACACAGGTAAATTTAAGTATATAACTATTCGCTACCACAGTCACTTGTGACAGCGCTTTCATACTCAGTGACCTCGTCAGTAGCGAGCTTGTCACTGAGTTCACAATGGATCGTTTCACGATCAGACATAAATTTCTATAGCTGTTGCACACGTGAACTCATAATCTTTTTTATTTCGTATTCGCGTGATAACTCTAATCTAACTTTATCAATCGCGTTTGCGAGTGAAACAAATTTTTGAATATCATCGTCATCGACATAAAGTAGAGATTGTCTCACGGCCTGTTGAAGTAACATAATGAATCTATACTCGGATGCTAGTGTATATCTCCCATCATCTCTCCGTTCCTGTAGCACTTCAAAATCATTTATAATTTTTTCAGGGTCCAATTGTTCTGATAATTCTCTATCCTCGTCATCTAATGTTTTAATCTCAGAAATAATTGCATGAATATTTTCGGAATTCATTATATAATAAATATTTGCTTAAAATAAAAATATTTCTGAATCTGAATATAAATAAAAATATTTGTTATATACATTTTGTGCCTCATGTCATTCGGGGAGTTAAAATATATGTATGTCTGTATACCTGTTTACCTGGAAGATCTAAAAATAGCTTACCTGGATTTGCTGAGGTTACCTATACTGTATAAGCAGGCAACCTGCATGTGCGATCAGTTATAGTGTATAAAATATCAGCATTCGATAATCGCACATACATTTTCTACACTAGATGTCATTTGCGAGGTTAAAAAGTACATGTAAGGCCTGTATACAACTATGTTACCTATCTTACAGGTAAGAGCTAAAAATAACTTACCTGGATTTGTAATGTTAGTCACGTGCAAGCGGGGCAAATGCTTAATTACTCTACCAGAGAAATCGTTTGCTTGACAGAGTTATCTCCTTTCATCATCTAATATAATAGTGAGGTAGTAAAATGTTATTTTTGTGTATATTTCTTTGGAAACGCCGATTTAGTTATTTTATCTGCGACATATTTTACTGAATTCGGGTACATATCAAAATATTTTCAAACTGTATTCATTGATTTAAATGTTATTTCTTCGCCAGTCTCCATGTTCACGGATTTAACAACCCTTGCTCGTTTGTCGTGCTTACCATTTTCACCAAGTTTGTAATTCTGACTCTGTGTAACAGCTCGCAAATTACTTAAAGAGTTATCAAGTTTCCTGCCATTGATGTGATCGATCAGAAGTCAGTCTTCGATTATTCCATGAAAACATTCGTAGATGATTTTATGAGATAAATACTTTTTTCCCTCAGTGTTAAAGCTGAGATAACCGGAATTTTCAACATTACCGAGTGTTTTTTTTTTTTTAAATCGACAATGCCGAATTACACCATCACGAGATGCTTCATAATTCTTGATGATGAGATGTGTTACAAATTCATTTTGCTCTATTTATATAATAATATTATTTGTCTAAATTATTATTTTGTTGCTGAGGTGAAAATCTGGCAAGATAGTCTTCTGCGTTTTTTATAGGAGATTCGACTCCATCGAGATTATTTTTTTATCATAATATCGTCTCAGCTCTCTGTATTTTTTGCCACCACATTGCAGACACAACTGCGTTTTTCCTCTAACCCCATCACCACATTTCAAACACGGTTTGGGTCCCAGATGCCCCTTACGAACACTTTGCATCTTTGCATGTGACATCCACAGAATTCATCTACGCAAGTCCTGTTACAAGGAAGTGAAGAACCGATCATGAGCCACACTCATTTATTCTTTGCTTTAATCATTATATATATAATCAAACTTTAATTTAAATATATATTTGGCTTAGTTATAATATGGAGGAATTTATGAGATTATCTGCGATTAAACCCTCTAAAGCCAGATCCGATTTCGACAGATTAACCCCTCAATTACCAAGGCGAGCTTTGGTTGATTTAGAAAATAAAACTTTATTCAATCGTATCAGTGAAGCCAAGAGAGAATTTCGCGATGATGGTGCAGCTCATATATGGTCAACATTCAGAATTGTACGCGACATCAAAGGTGTTGTCGATGCTACAATGAATGATAAACGAGTAGCGACAATTATTAATTATCTCGACGATGCACGAAAATATATTTTTCAAATAAAATTTATCGTAGCAACAGACGACGACACATGGATAATACGTGACAAACGTGATCCTGTTCGCGTGTCTCGTCAGGGTCATAGTGGAGGTATTGTAACGATAAATAAAACTTCAAAACCAGGAATACTGACTGGAATTGATAGACCTTATTATGAACGAGCACATTCTGTAACGGCAGTTGTTTATGCGATATATCCACTGAATGATAAACCTAACGTGGATAAACTTCTACCAATGAAAATTTCTTGTGGTGACTTTTGTCACTTAAATTGAGTTGCTGAGCCACTTACAGAACATTTCACAAATGCGAAATGAGGAAATGGTTTAACGGATCTAAGGCGTAAAAAAATAAATGAGTGGGCAGAAACAGTTAAAGATACTCGAGCGTCTATCAAAGATGTTGCTTAACTGGAAAAAAAAATAAGATTTCCAATAAGAGTGAAAACATTAACCGGAGAGATTTTATACGAATCGAAATATAAAAGAGATATAACTTCGATAGAAATTATTGATCATAATGTACATGCGTGGACTTCGGATTAAACAATATTTCCACAAAATCGAACTGTTAAATTCTATAGCGGCGATATGTTTGATTTTATCAGAAATATCAGCAAGAGTGACCCTGTATCCGTGTCGTTGTTTCAGATTCAGAATCTGTGAACAGCGATGATAATCGCTGTGATCAGTTTGTACGGCCTAATGGAGAAATTTATCGTACAGAATACCTCCATGACGAAATGAAAAATCTTGCGTTGAAATACACGGACGATACTACTGGCGACGATGAAATCACTGTCGAACGATTACTCAGCAATTGTTTTACCGTTCTGTCAGTTGCTGCACATGCTGCTCAGAAGGAAAATTCATGGAAACCAACACGATTGGAATTTCTTGAAGATATCCAACGCACTTGTATCAAATACGGACATGGCGGATTATGGAATACTTGTTACGTATATGTAATAAAATAACTTGTGTGTTAATTTTAAATTCTCTTTTATTTTATTTTTATTTTCATTCCAAGTTATTGTAATAACTTTATTCACTGGATCTGATATTTTTCTAGAAAAATTCAGTTCAGTTCTTTTAGCCTGATTAGAACGCAAAATGATTGCTACATTGTACTTTTAGCCGACCTAGTTCTTAATGTTGATTCCGATTTCGTAAACACTTGAGGGAAAATCATTGGTTGTAATCAAGGTCATTTCGCCTATGTGTTAGACTGAATAAACCGTTTTCAAATTCATTTCCAGTGTGGGAATGATTGATTCTTAGTTAGGGCTATTCTAGCCTACGTGATAATTGACTGGTAGTGAGTGGCCACGTGACCCATCACGCGGGTCTGAAATGGCGTTTTATAGTTGGGTTTAATTCTCAGTCTCGGTGTTTCTGAGTCAGTTGTAAATTATACCTGCAGGCCGAAAGGTATTCCTGTTGTTGACATTTGAATTGAGTTTTTTATTTAAAATAATTTATTCACCCTGGAAAATACTCTTCTTAATCGAAATTCTTGGACAAAGACATTTACTAAAATTATTCGGACACATCAGCCCAAAACAGGTTATACTGGACGTCATAGCCTTCCATATTGGAACTTCATCGAAATTCTAACTTTGATTCAATTAGAACTTTTAATGGTAGGACTTATATTTTTTAATTCTATGATCAAATTTTGGATTATATTCACAAACCGTAAGTCCTTCTTCATATTTTTATCTTGTTTTCTAAGGAAATAAATTATTTTGTTCATTTTAAAAAGCTTGTTGACTTCACTCTTTTCTCTTGCTACTTTTGTACGAGCCTACACGTAACATACTAAATACGATTATACAGATCTCATATCGGTTGATATTGTTGCATGTAATCCCGGAAGTTTTCTTGGATACGGAGAATGTTCTGAGTATTTCAAAAGATTTGGACATCCAACACACGAGATGACGAGAGTTGCAATAAATGGACCCTTACAAAATTTTGGCTTAACCGGATTTGCATGCATTGAATCATTCGAGTTAGCACGGAATCTCCATCCGGTTGTTTATGTTTGGTTTGGGAGACATTTTTCAGAAAAATGTTGGGTTCCAATAGTTTTCGTTAGATATATGATTGATACAGGAATTTTGGTGTCATCTACATTCAGTGAAGCAATTATATCATATCGTCCACAGAAAGAAGTTTGGTTACCACAGCAGAAGAAATACTCTGATGATGAAAATCCTGATATAACTGATTATGAACATAAACTCGCAAAGGCTCTTGGGAGAAACATAATTGGTACATTTCCGCAAGGAGGATCATATGATCACAAACGACATTGTTGTAGATTTATCATGGATGATGTGGAATTGGATTTTATAATTGCTGGTACAACAGAGAGATGCACTTTTATAAACCAAGAAAATGTTTATTTATCTGATAGAACTAACTTAGGTACATTCGTGAGTTATAGTGAAGGTGCATCACAACAGTTCACTCATTTAAGATCTTCGATGCTTGCGTATGTTTCAATAAATTTATTATCGATGATAAACAGATTTTTTGATACCGCGGATAGGGTCGCTACAGATTCATTTTATATCAATAAAACACACACAGAATCACTGAAACAGTTAAAAATTTCTAATGACTTTGATTGGGTATCGTGGAGAATAAAACGAGAACAAATTCTTGATTATTCTGTATTAGCCGATTACAGACCAGAGGAAATATTTTGTAAAAGTAATCGTTTATCGGAATTATCATCGGCTCCATATGTGTTTGATCCTGTAACCCGTCATAAGACTGTTTATCTCAATGGGTGCGGTGGTTCTGGTAAAACAACACGTGCGATTGAATTATTTCGACGATTAAATAAATCCGCTCACATGATTGTTTTGACACCCACTCAAAGACTTGCATGAGAAATGTACGAACGTGGAGTTAATTCGAGTACATATCACAGTTTCTTTCGTTGGAAGGGATATACGTGGACTCCTAAGTGAATGGGTGAGGGACATATTCCTAAAATTATTATTTGGGATGAGATCTGTATGGTATTGTTGGAGGTATTAAAAATATTTCTCGATTGGTTGTTAACGAGAAATACTGCGATTATCACATGTGGTGATCATAGTCACCCACGACCTTTTTATTGGATCATCTCCACACGAATGACTGAAAAAGTTAGTCGATTGTTATGAGGAGATTACTGATGATCATAGAGATATTGATGAACCACTGAAAGAATTTTAAAGATTGATCAGACTGCAGCCAGATAAGATGCAATGTGAGATAATGTGTGAAATAATTCCAGAAACTCCGATGAATGATTTTTGGAATTTATGGAAGCCAACTGATTTGATAGTCGCAAGTAGGAAGATAGTTGGTGATACACTCCAAGAGAAATTATTTCTGTTACAAAAGGAAAGATTTTCGGATTTGTCAGTGCCGCTTTGTTATCGCCCAGCAGATACACGAAAACAAAATATTAAGGTCGATATTCCAGGAACGAATGAGAAACGAAAACTTGTTCTTAATGATATTGTTGTTGTTGATGTTATCGCAGTTGAGAGCGCATTAACGATGGATAAATCTCCGTGGACTAACAAGGTACGCTATAACGATTCACTCGTCACAGGGATTAACTATTTCTGATACAAATATCGGGATTGTCGATGATCCAATCGAATGGTCGAATTTAGTTTATCTAGCGGTTTCGAGAGTCAGGAAAATATCTCAGCTGAAGAGAGTTGTAATAGATCGCGTGATTACCGAGGAAATCATTGAAATAAACATTAAGGATGTTGTCAAGAAAAAAATTAGCTAGTTATCAGCAATCTGACAAAAAAATAAACATGACTTTGATCTCGATGTTGATTTTATCATAACACTGAAACAACAACAGAATAATCATTGTGCAAGCTGTAACAGAATAATGTCATGGCAATATTCGAATAATAATCCAAAACAATTCACCGTGGATAGAATTAATGCTAATCACGGTCACACACGTGAAAATGTGATATTGACCTCTCTTGAGTGTAATCGACGTAGAGGTGCTAGTGTTCTGCTGTTACAGAAGTGAAGGCATTGGTAATTGTGCATCTTTAATAATTACTTGTAACTGTTCACGTACAAATCCACGCTGAAGAGCAGTTGAAACTAGTCTGTAGATTGCAGGTCTACCCTTGGATCTTACCACGCTGCGTGATCACACTCCAAATATGATCAGTTTTTTACCACCTTCAAGCTCACCGGGTTCATAGAAATGTCTTACAGTCACATTACCCAATACCGGTTATTTCGAGGAAGAGTCACGTCGTTGTATTGGTATATTTTTTGTAATCGCGCTGATGGGTTTCATGAAGTTGCACGAGTAATTTCATTATTTAACGCAGCTATCACACTTGGTAGTCTTGCATCCCATTCGGGAGATCTTTTGCCCACGGACTTAAGGTCCGTGGGTATTTCCTTTGCATATTGATATCCAAATAACCGATCATCAAGTGCTCAATTAAATCTTTCAACGATTGCCTGATCGCGATGAATTGAGGTATGTCCTCGTCTGATTTTGATATTATATTTTTTAATAACGCCTCCGCTCAAAGACGTTGGACATCTGACATGACGTGTTCTGCAAAACCAGATAGGATTCTTTTCAACAGTGACATTGAGTGTTCTTGTATAAACATCAAGCAGGCGAACCACTGAACGAAAACGTTAGTGATTTCCTGCCAAGAGAGATATTAAAATGTTAAAAGAATTATGCTCAGTATAGGTTTTGAGAGAGAGAGAGAGAGAGAGAGAGAGAGAGAGAGAGAGAGAGAGAGAGAGAGAGAGAGAGAGAGAGAGAGAGAGAGAGAGAGAGAGAACTGACGTATTTCTGCTTCATTTCAGTCGGAAAACTTAAGATTAATGGACAGAACTTCACCAATCACGACAGCCTTAGACGTGTTGTTTATGGAGGAAGGTACATTCCTGATGATTGTGTAGCAAGGGAGAGAACTGCAATCATCATACCATACAGGGACCGAGAAGATCATCTGGATAGTTTGACAAGACACCTACACAATATTCTTCAAAGACAGCAGCTAGAGTATCGAATATTCGTTATAGAAATGGTAACCCGAAGTCAATAAAATAATCGATATAGCAATGTATTCCCTTACTATGATGCAACCGATATTGAACGAAAGCTTGATTTCAGTGAACCATTTTATATAAGAAACCCGTCACTAACGTTAATGACGCTCTCTACCTACATCCCGCAGACAATTTCTGTCTCTGTCTCGCTGTCTATCTCTGTATCTCTCTCTGTCTCTCTTTCTCTGTGCTTTATGGCATTTGTGAAGTAAATTAATAGCTATAACCGAGTTTGAAGCTATGAAAGTATCAATGTACAAACTTTTTTGGTAAATCCATATCCAAAATGTCGTCAAGTTGTTGAACACTCAGAGTCGCATACGTTTTATTCTAGCTTTTATCCTACCTGAAATATGTATTGTTTTCAGACAGATTAATGCACTTGATTTTAACTGATAAAATCGTCTCAGTGTTTTGTCCTTCTTTTAGGCACTTCCAACCCAGTTTAACAGGGGGATATTGGCAAACATAGGGTTCTTAATTGCGCAGGAAACTGGTGATTTTTCTTGCTTCATAATTCATGACGTTGATGCGTTAATGATGAACGACAAAATCCTATACATATGTGGAAGACAACCGAGACATCTTGTAACTGGCAGTACAAAGTTTCGCACAGGGAACAATGAACATGGGTAGCTCTTGTTATTCTTTTGCATAATTGTTTTTTAAGTGCAGCGTATATTGTGATACCATCTGTCTCTCTGACTTCCCGTTACTTACCATTATTATAAAGCGATAAAATTAAATTTACTGATTTGATAGTGTATTTATCTGTATGTAGTCCATAAGCCAGATAGAATTTGTTTTCACTTGCCCCTGTATATCGTTAGGGTGGGAGTGGGGGTGGGGTGGGGAAAGGTGGTGTCAAATTGTAAAATATACGGATATGAAAATATTAGATATAGCATGGAGGTGGACAATTACGAAGCCATCATCTTGTTCAAACACTATACGAGAACATCCATAAACCACTCTATATTTCTAAATCGCAAACCAGACAATTGAGATCTTGACATAATTCAAATCGATTTTGGTTCAGTGTATAGGTCGGAAACAAAATGTTTTAACAACATAAATAATTGCCAATCGAGATACATTTTAGTGTGTTGTTGATAGTATTACAACCATGCTCCCTTGCAGCAATAGTACATATCTGACAATCTTAGCCTGTGGATGAATTTTTAGATTTTATTTTCAGAAATTTAAAAATGAACAAATGAGAAAATTTTATAAATGATTAAAATAAAGTTTTTAATGATATCTTCTAGTTCTAAAGAATGCTTTGAAAGATATTTGACAACAAAAGACTATATATATAGTCCACCCCTCCTCAACATAGGGATACGTTATAAAATGTAAAATGAAAATTATCACCATGAATAAAATGTTCCTTTTGTCACTCGTTGTGATTGTGAATGTTTTGTTGTTCCATAACATTTGAATTGTAAAATGTACAAGGAAGATTAACTAAATGTTTCTTTTGTTGCTTGTTTGGATTTTGAATGTTTTGTCGTTCCACAAAAATGGAATTGCACTACGCATAAATCAAATCGCAGACAATGCAAACATCTAAACACATTATTTATATGATCTGTTTGTTCATCAAGAACACTTATTAAACAATTTAATATTATTAATTTAACTTTACCAATAAATATTATATTATATTTTCATAATTTACTGATTACGATTATATTGACTAAACTAAACAATTATTCATGTATTACTTTAATAAATTATTAAATTATTAAATTATTAGTAACTTAACTATAGCCACTTAATATTATATTTACGTTCAAAATTGTCATTCATGTATTAGACAAGAAACTCGTGGCACCTGAGCTAGTGATCACGTGATCGCAAAAGCGTAGTGTGAATGCTGCTAGTGCCTAATTAAGATCTCCAACAACCTATGCGCAAAGCAGAAACATTATAATAGATATCTATTTATTAAAACTATGAAACTATACTTAATAGAAATTAAATATGAATTAATTTAATTTAGCTTTATTTATTAAACTTTAATTTTATAGGAAACTATGATCATGAATTAAATAACAACTCCAGAAATTTGATATATTAGAAGAAATAAAAAATTTGAATGGCGTACAAACCGTTACTCAAAATTTAATAAAATTATTACAAGAAGCACACACATACGGAAAAAAAAACATGAACACATAAAATACTTTAACTTTTGTCACAAGGGGGTTACTCAAATGATGTCAATCTGAGAGTAACCACACCAATAAAAAAAATATATCTATATTCGGATTTTAAAATGTACATTGAAATTTTCTGACAGTAGTAGAATGAAATAGTTATATAGTCCCCCCAACATAGGGATAAGGTACAAAATATAAAATGAAAATTATCACCATGAACAAAATATTCCTTTTGTTACTCGTTGTGATTTTGAACATTTTGTCGTTCCAGAACATTTCAATTGCAAAATGTACGAGGAAGATTAACTAAATGTTCCTTTTGCTGCTTGTTTGGATTTTGAATATTTTGTCATTCCACAAAAATGGAAGTGGACTATGCATAAATCAAATCGCAGACAACGCAAACATCTAAACACATTATTTCTACGATCTGTTTGTTCATCAAGTCAATTGATAAATGTTGCAAATCAGTTGTTCACATATGTTCTGATTAAATTCGGGTGTTTTAGAGGTTTTTGGGTAGGATCGATCAAACGTTACGATGAATTAAGGCTGAAAAATGCAGACCTTAAGGTTTTCACAGAGTACAATGAAACCTATCTTATCTCAACAAATACACTCCAGATCTGAGGAAAAAGTGTTTGAAGATAATTTTATAGAACATGATCCCTTAACAAACACATTTCGAGATGATGCTCATAACGAACACAGTTTCAAGCTTGAATACGAGAAATGTGTCCATCTAGTTATTTAGTGTTTCTACGGTTTCGACACTCTGCTATATATCAAGAATATTATTACGAAGAATAATAATATCTATATAATATGATACTGAATAACGTTCAAAAGTATATTTTATTCAGGTAGAATTTCATAGTTTCTAGGTCAAAAGTATATTTTATTCAGGTAGAATTTCATAGTTTCTAGGTCATTGAAGGATGGTAAGGAAGGAAATAACTGTTAAAAATAACTACTAGAGTTTCAATACCATTCGATTCATCTGCCAAACTCTGGAGCAGTTATGAATTTAAAGGATGGCCAGTTTGTCTAGGCAATGATACATTTTGGTTTAATGGAAACTACTCATGTTGCTTAGAATATAAATCCATCTGAGTACTTATATAGTTCCTGCAGAGTTGACTAAATAACGCTGCCTCTTATACAAAAGTTTGATTAATCACTTTACGATTCTAACATATCCTACAGTACCTAGTAGTATTTGCTTGATTTGATATCACACTTCAATTTTTAAACATTAGGTGGCTTTCATAACTATTGCGCAAAGAAATTTAATTTTGAAATTATGCGACATTATTTGGAGAGTTAAGAGATGTTTGTTTGAAAAAGTCAAACTAAATTATGTTATTATTACAGCGCACTCAGTATAGATCACGATGAAAGATTAAATATATCAGGCGTTGAATAAGAACGTTTGACACATTAAAATGTTTTCCTCGGGCATGAGAGTGGAATGCATGATGGAATTGGTGTCAAACCAGGCTTATACTTGCGTATTTTGTTTAAGTAAATTGAAAATTCTCTGATGCTTTTCATTTTCAGAAACTCCTTGATATTGTTGTTGTAAACTCCCTTTTCTGACCTATCTGTACCATCAAGGCACTCTGTGTTAGAAGATTTCTCCGAAGTCATCGTCCTTTTCATCTCAAGTTTCGACTTAACTTTGCAGCTCCTACGTACATTCAGAAGACATGTATAACTCTTAAGATGTTTTTGTATCCACTTTTGTTCTTTTCTAATGATTACAAATCAAAAACGTCTGCCTGAAGTAATGCATATGACTAACATAGACATTTCTGCAGGAAATTTAATTTCTAGATCGTTTGTGTAATATGTAGACACAGACTTCAGTTAACCATAATTTCCTTTCAAGATATTGTTACTGATTTCACCATAATTGATTGAAATCTATATAAGCAGCTATACTTTTATATTTAATTATTAGGGTAAAGATATGATAAATACAGATATATATGTTAACAATTTAGAACAGTACAACAGGATAAAGATATTAAAAGAGGAATGAAAATATCCAGAAAATATGTTACGCTCTCAAAATTGTGATTAAGCGTTACCAACGGGCGAACATAACGTATGTCGATATCGGAGCTTTTTTCCAAGAGTTTCGGACTTTTCTAAAATCTCTTCAGATATATAAAAGTTTTCAGAGTATATAAAATTTTGCCATTTTTCAAGTTGATTCAGAAACATCTACGTCGGAACAACATCGCTTACCACCCCAGTAGAAGGTCACATTTTCTATTACAGAATTTGCATATGCTACGTGATGGAACGTTTTGCTTTGTTCTTCGTGGATACCAAACCATGTGTCACTATTCATGAATTATTTTAGTCAAACGATTCGTTTTGTTTTATTGTCTACATAAAATTTTTTTATCTAAATTATGTGTGATGCTTTTCGTGAGACGTACATACGATTAGTTCTTACGTACACTATATTCTTTATGAGGTCTCTACTAGGTTAGCGGTACTATTAATATTAGTTCATTTATTTTGTTTAAAATGTCCGAGGAGCTATTTTTCCGACCAAGAAGTGTAAATTTGTACCATCAGTTTTAGTAACCAACGTTAGAGGATGGAGTGCCCTTTAGTTAAAAGAAACGCTAAATTTCTTATTTTGTTCTTGTCACCACGAATTTTCGAAATGTATGCGGTGTATTTAATTAGATATTATTTGTCAAATACCTTGTACGACATCAAGGATTTCATCATATTCCTATAAATACAAATGTTTCATGTTTTTCCTTTAAAATGTAACCATCCGATTTATTTTTGAGGGTTAGGTGGAGTTGTCTAAAAACTATCACATGCATACTACTGCTAACACGAAAACTTATAATATCGTAACTAATCATATTATTTATCTCCCTTGAACAATATCTGTGTTCTAAAAAGTATTGAGTTTATGTTTACGTGTACTCAGTGCACAATCAAGAGATTAGAATGTTTGCCAGGGGTCAATTTTATTTTGCTTTATTAAAATTATGAGTATTTTAGTGAATTGATGGTTTTCGAAAGAAAATAAACAGCTTTGTTATTTTAAACTTCTTTATTTTATTAATTTTATATTTAACATTACAAGTGTTCTACAGATATTCGTGTACGAGGGTGTTTCATCCAGATTTAACCAAGTGACCTTTGCAGAGATTTATCAGTAATTTCGATATGTTCTCGTATAGGGGTACCAAGGTGACTTAATTATTTTTCATTGTCTTATTTCTTTTATTGGGATATAAGAAATTTCTTTCTTATCCTGAGATTCTTTGATCGATTTCCCTATAAATATCACTACTGGTAATAGCTGCACTTGAGTGAATATGACGTATGAACTATAGCCTGGTACTGTAACGCGCACGATTTGAATTTAGAGTTTTTCGCGAAACAAAGGATCCGGATCGCAAGCTTTCCAGTGAAACCTATCTGTTTATAAACAGGCGCAGCTCTTATTTTTCCAATAAGCCTTCACTAAATTAAATGACAAATCATTTATAACTGTATATGGAACAGAGAAAACTATCTCCTCTTCGTTGACGTGGACAACGAGACTTTCTATTGCCCGGGTCTGGATTAGTAGAACGACTGACACCCGCAACTCCTTGGGGGTAAATATTTCGGTTTGTTTCTTACAAGGCCATGAAATGGCTGTATATTTTCCCCCACGTTTAACTATCGTGGATATTGTGTTAGTTTCCATCTGTCTGTTAGCATGTTTCCTCCTAAATCGCTGGATGGAAAATATCCTAAACTTGGTAGCTATCTTGCCATTATGGAAACTGCGTACCAGGGGTTTCATTTATGGCTCCCTCTCCAAGGATTTCATAATAGGGGTCAGTAGTCAAAATTCCTCCAAAACTTATAAACTAATATTAGTGGATAGAGATATCGATCGACGGAAGTCTTACTTTGGGTATTTTAATACTTTCTGGTACGGAAGCTGGAACGCAATATGGGTAATGACACGTTCTCCCTTGACATTTACACAGAAACCACATAGAACCCCTCCTTCCGCCCTACTACCATCCATTCCGTTGTGATCTAAATCCAAGAGGGCTCACCATGGTTGTATTTTGAGTTGCTTTTCAGGATCTGTGAGAAATTATACCTGTTTATTATAGAAGAAATAGAATTCGATTATGAAACCTTATATCCATGACGTCGTTTAATGAAGTATGCAATACGGTTTTGTTTCAGAGATTTTCTTTCTTTATTATTTCCAATACTGTTGCCTATCCCATATTTTTATCTTTTCTTTGGTTCCCAGCTTAGTCAGTACACACAAGCCAACGGTTTTTCCAATGTTTACTTTGGATGGGGAGGAGAGGATGACGATTTTACTATCGGGTATACCAGTCTACATTATGGATACACCAACATACATACCCATGGGAATCTTTATCATTTTCACGATGTCAGAGGTCATCATGATGATAGTACAATGCCCACAACGTGATATTTTATCCTATTGTTCAAGCTATACAAACAGTTTTAAAATAAAATATTTTATTATCTACTAAGTGTGAATTATAGACACTAATTAGCGAATTCATTTTCATCTTTTGTAATTCCTGTATTTTCACATGTGAAAATATATGATTTCCCATAATGCTTGATTGTGTGTTCCAACAAAAGTTGTACCTGCAACAACTAAAACGAGTACTTTGTGGGCTGAAACAAATAAATCGAAAATGGCGTACATTATAAGCATGGAAATTAATATTTGATAAAGAAATCTGACCAGACAACGTTCGCTTCTTTAGTGTTATTTCCACTTAATTACTTGACAGCAACAACAAAGCCGTTGTGATGCAATAATGAATCGAACTTGCATTGTTTTGACATACACAAAATGAAACAAATGTTATTTACTGCCAGAGATTAGGTCACTTCAATCCCATCGCCTTTTTAAGTCAGGTATATTTATATGATCAAGTCATGAAAGTGAGGTGAATTTAAGACAATGGAGTCGGTGGTAGTGTATTGTACTGACGAGTGAGTGTAATCTTCTAAACTTCGATTCTGGAGCAAGTTGGGTACATAATACAAATAAAATTTTCTTTTCTTACATTAATATATTTCATCTTTTGGTACCAAAAACTATATATTTTAACTCGTGGATTGGTACCACACGATGCAATATATCCGATATTAACGTTGGAAATGAGAATATCCTCCCTATCTGCGTGTGTATTGTATATATTGTTATGTATGTTTAATCATTTGTTTGTTAGTTTTTAAAAAAAAAAATTCTTCCATTTCATGTTATTGCAATGTAACTTTATTTACTGGATTTTACATAGTCCAGAAATTCAGTTCAGTTCTGTTTGACCTGACTGTTAATTTCTTTATATAGACAACTAATAATAGAAACACTGTATCTAGTTTCTGACCTTAATTCAGAACCAGTGACAGTTTTGGTAAAAAGTTTTTTATTCTTTTTCAAAGTAAGAATCATTAAGTGGTATCAAGGCCATGCCTAGATTACGTGACAAATAGCATGTTACTGCATTTGTACGGAAAAATATGAATGAGTATGTTTCCTATTACTAGGCTCTTACGGAAAGTAACAGAAAAGAGTGAAGACAGCAAGCTTTGTACAATTTAACAAATAAGTTATTTCCCTAGAATACCAAGTGAAAAATTAAGAGAAACGAACTTACAGTTTCACGAAATCAAATTCAAAACTAATCCATGAGCTCTGGGAGTGAAGTATTAGTCCGCGAAAACGAGCCTATATTTTCCCATACTAATTTAGTAAACATTTTATTATATACCTATTTTGTTTTCCTATCTAAGGCTTAATAATAAAGGAAAAGACAACCAGAAATAAAATCACTGAATTAATTTTGCTTTAAAATGAATACACAACCGTAGATTCACCAATACACAGTATCAATATTAATGCGTATATACCTCCGCCCAGCGAGCCTTTGAACTCCGTCTCGAGCTGGACATTAGCTTTAAAATTCTCGTTCTGGTCTACATAAAATTTAAATTGAGAGATCATAGTTTGAATGAATGCGCATTTAGAAAACTTTCCCAGTTGGTCTGGAGTGGGTGGAGTTTGTTTTTCTGTTGATCCAATTCAATTTTGCTTTTCTGCTTTTGACGGACTCTAGTTATTGAGCCAACTCAATACAGTAAGAAGAATGTTATTTCAGTTGGAAATGTAGTCAAAATTACTGTTCAGTATCGGTGCGTAACAGGTTTTCCATGACATAAGTTATGTCATTCCGATTTGCATAACTAAGAAAGTACGCTTGAGGAAATTTAAGATGAATAAATGTAAGTATATTTTTTACCATTTTTATTACATGATTATTCCATGTAACTTGCATGCCCGCTGTTGGAGGGATTCCACCAATGACCTATATGAACTGTATCGCGAACCTGACATTTTATAAAAGTAGTTAAACGGGAAAAATTGGAAATCAGCTGTTGTGTGACAATTCATTTAGTCAGCAGAAATAATATTTCTTCGTCTTCTTGGCTTATTGGCTCTGATGATCTTGGTTTATTTACAAAACCTTCAATTGCATTTTTATCTCGAATTTAGTGTTTTCACCGACTTGCAAAATGGTACATAGGTATGCGGTAGCCCATGTCATAAATATGGTTTTCTATAGTATTTATGTTGACCCTATAGGGCACGGGTCTTTGTCTGAACCATTCTATTTGCAAAACGTTATGAATATATCTCCTAAAAACCTATTTCAATGACCAGAATGGTATTTTCAATTACTGCATCTTTCACGTTTGTTGTTGACATTGTTGATTGGTTTCCTTGATTGAAAGGTTCGTTTGTGAATCAGTGAACTCATCCACATATCTAACTTGATCATCTCTACTTCCAAATGGACGAAACAGTTTGTTTTAGTCAACCAAACAAAAACTAAATCTTCTACTAAATGAGTGTATATTTATTGTTCACAAAATAGTTCCTAATACACTATAATACACTAGAATACACCATACTATGTTAGGCAAGATGGTTCAGAGAGAGAGAGAGAGAGAGAGAGAGAGAGAGAGGGGGGGAGGGGTGGAGGTTAATACGTTAATCAATTAATGGCAAATATATCATCATGGGAGAAGCTGGGCATTAGTATATACACCAATATTAATTCAGTTGCGAAGAATTCATAAAACGTCTTTGTCTGATTAAAATTAAAATTAGCTGTAATTAATTGTGTAAAGAAATCAAATTCCGAATACTTCGTAATTATTTCAAGTGTTTTTCTTGTCTTTTGTATATGATTGGAACAAGTCAAAAATATTATTAACGTTCGCTTTAAACTCCGGCTACCACATTATACATAAATATTCTATCAATATATTGGGAACAGTTTCCTAGACTACTGAAAGTTACGCTAGGACGTTTGTAAAACTCAACAAAGAAGACGAATTCGTTCGGAATTTTAGTTCAGGGAGAACTCGTTTCAGATTATGTGAGAATAACATTGCTTCAGTTTGGGTTGGATTGAAATCAACTAACCACATCCTTGATCAATCGTCAACCGTTTGTACATCAGTGTTCAGTATATACTATTTCGTAAGCATCATTACACGAATACACCATTGAGTATAATTAGCAAAAAGAGTCTCGTTGCACTCAAGCGGTGATTGGTTATATCGTTAATATAGACAATAAATAATAATGGACCTAAAGCAGATCCCTGTGGTACGCCAGCCGCAACATTCGCGCAGTTTAGATTTGGCACTATTTACAAATATCTGTTTGAAGTCTGTTTGATAGGTAGTCAGAGAACCAATCAATAAGAGAGTTATCAATGCCATTGCACTTTAATGTTTTTCAATCTAATAATATAACACAGTTTGAATCAAATGAATGTATCAAGAAGTAGAAAAGAAAATAGTCTAACTTAGCTTTTAATATTAGACATTTGAAACAACAGTTTTGGTAATTGTACATGAACATAATGTTGATAATCCTGAGTTTTGTGAGAATCTTAGGTTTTATATCCTGGTTTACAGCATGAACCAAAGAGCGACTTATTAAATCTAAAGAACTAGTGTAGAAAAGTTCAAGGAAAGTAACTGTGAAATGATTCTTAGGCTTAATTACCCATTTTAGACAGACTTGAAGAACAGCATTAATAGTATCTTTAATAAGACAAAGCAACCGTACTTACTGTGATGCTATTCATGTTACCGATATCTATATCATACATTATTTTTACAATAAAGTTTATTTGAATCATTTGGGTTAACGACATTTATTTGTACTTCTTTAATTTTGTGACTGGTCAGTAATATAAATAGAGTACATGTAGGAAATTTCTTCATTCATAAATCAAGGTTATTACCAAGTTCATGTCAAAGTACGCGAAGCTTTAGTTGAATGGGGGTCATGTCAACATAGAGTGATCTAGGAAGTATATTTGTACTGTCGATATGTGACTATTGCCTTAACCAGTGATTGGATAATAATAGCAAACTTAAAACGTACTGCTGACGACCAAGGTTTGTCACAATACAATAATTTTAATATTAAGAAATCGTTTGTAGTGATTCAGATTTGTTTATTTGATGCACATTAGGTGACTATATAAGAGAAATTAACAGACTTAAAGCACCGCACTCATAATCTTAAAGGTCAGTTTGTAAGAGCCATAAGAGGAAATTTGAATTATTTGTAATTTGTTCATTGAAACTGCAGAGTAGAAAATATTTATTCTGTATATACAGTACCTTGAGGAACTATTGTTAAATTATACAAGGAATTGGAAATTTATTTAATTTCGTTTCATTACGTGAAAGATTCAAGGACTTTAGTAACATTCACCTTCCACTGGATTACCTTGAAGTAAAACTTTTAGATATTAGAACTGTGTTTCTTCATTGGTGCTAGCACGTAATCACTATACAACCTTGATTCTGAACACGTTTGGGTCGTTTCTGGATTACTATGAATTTGATAGTACATTTGGATAATATAGGAATTACCTTATTTTTTTATTCTTTTGCATTGTTTTCTATTATGTTTTAGGGAATGAATTTATATTTTGGAAATTTGAATGCATATTGGGTGTTACATTGTCTTGTACAAAGGTTAAGTCTCTAGGGCGTAACACCTAACTTATGCTGGCATCTGTGTGCATATAAAATTTAAAAATTCTTATATCATACACTTCTGAATGACCTTGCTTGTTGTTTTTATGTCTATCAGTTCTAAAGAAATACACATGGGTTCTAACAACGCACAATTCTTGAAAATGTTTGCGTTTCATTTCATATAAGAAGAATTTACCATGTTTCTTCTTTAATAATTGTAAGCTATAAAATTATCTATAATCACATATGGTTACTGAACGAGCTTTTTCCTGTCTTCCTAAAAGCTATCAATTATTGCGAATTTGCTTGAAACGAGCGGATAGTGAATATATTTCATCATGAATATATTTCATCGAGTGGGTGAAATTACTTACGTTTTACACCCACTCGATGAAATATATCCCTGATCGCTTGTAGAAAACAATGTTTCTTTTTATTTTATTGATAAACTTATTGGCTAGAAATTTGTACTGTATAACAGATTGAAGTAGTAGGTTTATTACTAGATGTCAGGTTTACAGTTTATGTTCTGTTGTATTCTGTGAAAATATATATCATTATATGGTCCTCTTTCCCTACTCAAAGTAAAATAACACATTAAGAAAAATATCAATCGCGCCTTCTTGTATTTGAACTTGAGTGGTATTTACCACACGGCCACTGATGCGTCTTGAGAATAACATCAAATCCTACAGTTATTATGATATCGACGAGGCTGTGACAATTTTTATCGTATTTCACTCCAGCAAAGTCTCACAATCCCTTTACTTGGAAAATCCATTAATTCGCGGCCTAGCATTGCAAAACTCTGCACCCGTCGTTAATATTGACATATTTGCACCCTGTTACTTCAGCCATTCTTTTAATACTAACAAAATATTTCCACTCATTTTTGTTTCATCTGGAGATATTTTGAAGTTGTCATTGTGTGCATCTCTTTTCATTTTTCTAATAAAGAGTTATTCTTTGACTTTCAACAGCTTTTCCAAACTGGGAGTTTCATTGTTTTCTTAAAATTGTATTTGATGTATTTATATGGATGCCTCTAGCCACCGATTTTGATCAAATAATACAACTTTATACCTCTATAACTCAAACCTTATTCTCAGCTGAATATTGTATTTAATAACGATAGTGAGATACTGTGTTTCTTTATTTTGCAGCGTATAGCATTTATATGTACAGCTGGCTTTCTTCCTTTCATCTCATCTATCAACTCTTTACGCAGCAATGATATATCTGACATTGAATTATTTTTCCTGGTACTGATGGGCAGTCTTTGAAATATTCTTGTATATATACTTGTATGTATAAATATACATCTAAACTACATTCATTTTCTCATTATCTTTCTGAGATATTAATTTGTATTTCATTTGTTGTTTGGTTGTCCATCTAACGTTTAAACAGGCATGAACTGACTTAGGGATATTTTGAAAAACAATATCACCAGCTAGGTACACAATAAATGCCATTAACCACGACCTATGTTGCGCACGACATCATTATGTTTATCATTACTGTCAATATCGTACGTATCATTTGATTTACATGGTATATATGCATGGATTTATATAGTACACATGACTGCATTCATATGGTTTATCTGTGCTTTATGGTTCGAATTCTTCTTCATATACCTGACTAACTTTTCTAGAACATGTCCGAATCAGTTAATAACATTAATTCTAATCCTCTTCACTTTCAACTAGCACCATGAACTAATCTTTGCGAACCATAAGATTCAAATTGGGTCAAGCTGAAGTGCTTCATATAAACATTTCCATTATGCTCCAAGATAACACAACCATTATAATATGTAATTTCTAACATAAAATCCGTAAAGATCACCGGAAGGTTTTAAACGTTGTTAATGAAATATTTTGTTATTAAGTTTGGATATTTGTAATTTAATTATTTTCATAATATGTATGACCACTTTTCCTACCAGTGAAATGATTAGATCTTACTTTATGGTTCACTCATGACAAAAAAATATCGTTTCAAAAATATAAGTTATATTGGTTGAATTAAAAAGCTTTTTATCTATGTGTAAAAGATATTTCATCAGCGTTTATTTGTCTAGTATCTTCACAAACAAAGACTAATATTTCTTGAAATGCTTTCCTCTGTAAATTATAGTTTGATCATCTTGTTGAAAAGTGTTAATATCGCAGCATACTCCTAACGGAATATGTGATATTTAGTTACCTCATTGTGAAAGATGAATTTATGAGAACTTTTAACTGTTACGAGTCTATGCTCTTAAAATAAGTAACAGAAAAGAGTGAAAACAACAAGCTTTGTAAAATTTAACGAATCATTTATTTTCGTATAACACAAAGTGAAAAATGAGCAGAAAGAACTTACGGTATTGCGAAACAAATCTAAAAATAATCTAAGAATTAAAAAATAGAAGTCCTACCAATCAAACGTTCTAAGTGAATCTCACTTCAAATCCCGATGAAAATCAAGATGGAAGGTGATGACGTCTGTAGATGTGTCAACAGTCTCTTGCTGAATCACAGAAAATATTATTCAAGTTTTGAATTCTGTATGAATTCCAGTGAATGTCTTTGTCCAGGAATTATATCAGAACACTTTTGTATTTCCAGGGAATATAATCTCTTGAATCCAATAATTTGAAGACAATTAAAATTCAGCCCAAACCGGACACAATATAACACAACTTACAGTGCTAGGTTTTAAAGCACGACTGACCTAATCGTTTCAAAACATCAGTTATCAGACTAAGACGCAAAACAGATACCCGGATTAGGGTCAAAAGTTCGTTCTTCTGGAAAAAATAGAAGTTTGTTAGCAATAGACACATCTTTCATATCACGCAGTCCAGGTATGACCTTGATTCCACTTAATGAATCTTACTCTGAGAAAGAATATTAAAAACATATTTTAAAAAAAAGTTGTTTACCAAAACTGAGAGTGATTATGGAACAAGGTCAGGAACTAGGTACAATCTTTAATATACCATAGAGGATTCTAAATCTATTTTTAGTTGTCAGTAGCAAAGAAATAATAAAGAAGTCAATCAGGTCAAACGCAACTGAACTCAGTTCTGGACAAAATCAAGTCCAGTGAACATTATTTCATTACAATAGCATGTAATGTTATAAAAAATATTTTAAAACTAATAGACAAACAATTAATTTAAATATACATAACATTTATCCCATAAAAGAAAAAGAAAGAATTATATAATATAGCTTTCTTTTTACCATAGGTCAATTATACATATGGTTTATACAAGAAATAACATAAGAAATCTTATGAATGATACAAAGTATACACGAAACACTACATTTCTATACACGTGAAAGTGCATCTGCTATTAAATTGTCTTTTCCCTTGATGTGCTTGATATCAAAATTATATTCCTGTAAAAACAAACTCTACCTTAATAATATCTGATTTTTGTTTTTTTCCTTGCCGATGAAAGTAAGGGGGTTGTGATCACTAAAGACGACAATCGGAGAAGGAGCGGAACTAATATAAACTTCAAAGTGTTGTAATGCCAATATCAGAGCCAAACATTCCTTCTCGATTGTGGAATAATTTCTATGGTGGTTATATAATTTCTTAGAAAAATAGCTCACTGGATGATCAACACCATTTTTATCTTCTTGAATCAATACTACTCCAACCCCAACATCACTTGCATTAGCTGACAGTTTAAATGATTGAAGTTTGGAGCTGTATGAACTGGAACACTCTTAAGTATGGCCTTTAACTTATCAAAAGCCTCCTGACATTTCTCAGTCCAATGAAACTTCGTTTTCTTGCTCAATAAATTTGTTAGGGGCTCGGCAGTTATGGAAAACTTGGAACAAAAGTTCCGACAGTATCCGGCCATACCCAAAAATCGCATCAGATGCTTTATTCTGACAGGCACAGGGAATTCAGAGATAACCTTGACCTTAGCATCTATAGGTTTAACTTGCCCATGTCCCACGATAGGTCCTAGAAATGTTATACAAGCACGGCAAACCTCACTTTTAGAAAAATTAATTCTCAAACTTGCATCAGTGAGTCTGTCAAAGAATTTCCGAATGGTCGCTAAATGAACTTTCCAAGTGTCGTTGTAGATGATGACATCATCGATGTAAGCATCACAATTATCTAGAACAGAGGTAATCATGTTCATTAAACGCCGAAAAGTACTTCGCGAATCCTACATCCCAAACGGCATCACTTTATATTGATAAAGTCCATCTAGAGTCACGAATGCCGAAATTTCCTTTGCTCTTCTCGTCAGTGGAATTTGCCAAAATCCTTTCATAAGGTCAAATTTGGTGACATACTTTGTATTTCCGATTTTATCAATGCAATCATCGATTCTTAGTAATGGAAATGAATCTGTTGTACTGTTAACCTTTCTATAATCAGTGCACATGTTCAAAGTCTTATCTGGTTTCGGAACAAGTATACACGGTGAACTCCAGTCACTTTTACTCGGTTCTATGAAATCATTTTCCAGCAAATACTGAAATTCTTTTTTCATGTATTCCTGTTTGAGAGGGTTCATCCTGTACGGGTGTTGTTTCACAGGTTTGGAATTTACAATTCTGGAAATAAGTGCTCATGTTCCAATAATAACTGTTTAAGTTCATTCCTTTCTTGATGTTGCAAATGTGAGAGTTTTTGGTCCAGATTATTCATAATTTCTGAATTACCAAGATTTGTTACTCCAAAATCAATTGAGTCCAATTGCCTTCCTCCACTTAAATCCTCACTGAGTGGGATAGGCACAACTAAATTAATTGTATGATTAACCTGGTTATCTCTTTCAACATACTGGTACTTCTTTAATTTATTTACATCCCAGGAGTACTATTATTATAAATTAACTCATTCATTTTCTTCATAACATTGTAAGGGCCGTAATACCTAATCTGAAGAAAATTTTGAAGAACGAGCAAGACAGATAGAACTCTATTACCAGATTCAAAAGTTCTCTCCATTGTAGTTCTGTCGAACCACAATTTCACTTTCGACTTGAATTGATGAATTCCAAATTCAGGCATAACTTGCCGGAAAATTCCAGACATAAAATTTGACAGTTGATGAGATTGGATAGATTAGGGAAGGCCAAATTGAGTAAAAACAGTCTTTATCAAAGCTTTTACTATCGTTTTAGTTTTAATATTCCTGAAAGGAATTGCCTCTGGGAATCGTGTTGATGCACACATTATAGTCAACAAATATTGGTTACCTGACTTGATCTTAGGTAAGGGACCAACACCGTCTGCCATTATTCTTCTAAATGGTTCGTCAAATGCAGGAATAGGTTGCAGAAGAGCCTTAGGTATCTTCTGATTGGGCTTTCCTACCATTTGACAAATATGTCAAGATCTGCAGTATTTACAAACATCACTTTTAATTTTGGCCAATAGAAGTAATTCAAGATCTTGTGATAGTTTTATTAATCTCTAAATGACCAGCCAAAGGAGTTTCTTGGGCCAGACTAAGTATTTGATGTCTGTACGATTTTGGAACTACAGTTTAGTTCACTGAACACTCGTCGCCAGCATTTATCTCGGAAAGTCTTCATTTTTTTATAAGAATCTTTTAATGAAACAGACAGGTACTTCTGTGGTTTCAGTTTCACTAACGGTCTTTTGAAACAAACAGGAAATCTTGGGATCTTTTTCCTGTTCGACAACAAGTGATTGTCGTTTGTAACCTGATTAGAATAAAGAGAATGAGTAGTTAAAGTGAATCACTGTGATCAACACTCTTTGTTTGATCCAAACAAGGAGTGAAAGTGACCTCATGAAAAGCCTGACCAATACATGTGTCAGCTAAAGAAATACTTTCCTGATCAGCATCATTCTCAAGAGCTTTCCTTAACATCGCTGTACTAACTGCACAAACTGTGTATAAATCAGGGAATTCTTTCTCAATAGGATCAACTTTCTGATCCAAACAAGGCTTGTCAGTTACAAGTGGATTAACCACGACCTTATCTCCAGCTAGGTCATTGCCTAGTAGTAAATGAACACCCTCAATGGGTAAAGAATACACTGTTCCGACTGTCACGGGTCCTGAGAATAAGTCTGATCACAAATTTACACAATGGAGAGGAACATTAACAAAACCGCACTCTACTCCCTGAATAAGAACACTCTCATTAGAAGAAGACTTCTCAGAAAAAGGCAAAGTACCTGATAATTAAAGACTCTGAGAAGCTCCCGTGTCCCTTAACATTTTAAAAGGGGTGGGATTGTCTGAATCACCCATAGGTGATATAGAACCCTTCAACATGAATGGTTCATAATTCTCTATAATAAAATCAGTCTGCGGTTTATTAGACCCAACAAATGTATTCCTTTCAATACATGACCGTGACCTTGACCTCATAGAAATAAGAGCATTTGGAATTGATCTGTCTTGATTCTGATACCTATTTTTCAAGTTGTAGCAATCAGAAAATAACGTGTCCTTTCCTCTTACAATAGGTACACGTTGGAAGAGATAAGGATTTCTGATCATTCTTACCAGAAACTTGATTTCTAAAAGTTATGCCAGATAAAAATTTCGAAGGGCTAGCATTTGGCTGAAGTACTTTTTTACCAGAGTGGAAGACTTACTTACAAAAGAAGCTTTATGATCTAAGGAATTACTCGTCAGCAGTACGAGCATTATTTTCCAACGTTTCGACCTTATGCTCATCAAGACAAGTCTTAATGTCACTATGGACTTAGTTCTTGACCTCTTCAAGTAATACGAGTTTTCTGAGATTCTCGTAATCTTGATAAACTTTCTTCACTAAGCACCATCATCAAATAACTGCTCTTTTTCTCTTGCAAATTCAGCATGAGTTTCTCCAGATTCTTTTTTATAGCTCCTTAATTTTTGCTGACAAGCCTCAGGGAGCAACTTGCAACCCATTAAGATGCATTCCTTAACCAGATCATAGTCGTCACTTTTGCAATGGTCATGGCCTAGAAGATACATGCTAATTTTGTGGTTCTATTTTTGTTTCACTTCATCTTTCGCAAAAGTTGATGGATTTGAAAAACTACTAATAGATTATTTTTAGAACCTTAACAATATTTTAAAATAAAAACCCGTCCATCCAGGTTTGGCGATTTGTTAGTCTTGTTTAATATTAAAATTTTTACCGTTACCACAAGCATACAATGAATGCGCTGCTTTCATATGTGGATTAGCAGGTCAGTTGTTTTCTTCGTTCTAGTTACATATTTTTGTGACTTTTCAAAACAGTTTTACAAATACATTTTTAGCACCATGAAGCTATAGAATACTCCTGGTAGAGAAATGCATTTCGGCGTGCATGTTTGTAACTACAAGGTTCTACTTAGATCCTGAAGTCTTACTACTTCCCCCTTTCATTATCAACCTGCATTACAAACACAGATGTGGCTGTTATGTGATACAGCCCACCCATCAATGTTTTCACCACGAGACCTATCTTCTCCATGCCGTCAAAATAGAGACTTCAGACCATTGCATACAGTTGAGGGGGTCTGTTGATGGGAACAACAGTTTTAGAGTTTTCATCCATTCCTCAAGGGATTGTTTAAATTTGATGCAAGTGATTTAGAACCAGATGTGTCCCATGATCATAATGTGGAATCCAAATAGATTTCAATTATATATATATATATATATATATATATACATATATATATATATATATATATATATATATATATATATATATATATATATATATATATATATATACATACATACATACATACATACATACATACATACATACATACTCTTCAGGGACGTAGACAATTCTTTAAAAAGCATAATGTGCCTGCCACCTGAAGAGTGTCATTGACGATGATGCAAAAGCTATAAAGTGAATATATAACTTGATGGTAAGACAATGTTTCCCTACGCTTCTTTCTCAAAACATTCTTTCTCGGGGCACAAGAAGATACATTCACAGAGACAAGGACAAAACTACAGTGATAATAGTTAATAATATTTATATTTTCGGACAGAGAGCCGAATCGATCCTCAAAAAGTGAAGAGGTCTGTTCTAATGTAAAATGACGCAAATAGTTGAAGAATTACTTACGTGGCAAGAAGAGGAAACTAATATATACGAAGAGTGTGTGAAGTTAACAGATTCGGGTCTAAGCTGGAGACACGACACGATAGCGCTGAACTGTCAATCATCCCCTATGTACCCGGCTCATGGCGAAGAAATTGGAACACATACAACGTCATCTAGAGCGGTACATTATTAATTATATTAGAATCTGAAAATTGTGTTTGACCCCATAATGGGTTTTCCATATTGTATCGCTAGATTGATGAAGAGGCAGATAGTTAGCAAAATTTCCATTTCAGGGTGCAAAGGGCGAATATGAAGTTTGAAAGACCGGAGAAAAATATTGCTATTTACATGGCAATACCACACGAAACGGACAGTACTAATCCAACGAACCCTGCAAGCTCTCTCTCTCTCTCTCTCTCTCTCTCTCTCTCTCTCTCTCTCTCTCAACACACACACACACACACACACACACACACACACACACACACACACACACACACACACACACACACAAACACACACACAGTGAGAGAGAGAAACACACGCACACTGAGCGTGTTGCAGCTTTAGAATTGTATTAAAACCAGCCCTGTTTGACAGTTGTTGTGTTAAGGCACGTTGTTCGCACGTTGTGGCAGGAGACAGACTATCGTCTGATATTGAGCCTTAATGCACCAATCAACATACTAAAATGGGTTTAATAGATGTCAATAAAAACGTAAATGATACTTGGTTTTGTTGCAAGTTTATTAACATGCTTAATTTGCACGCCTGAACTGTTGGATTGGTAACGTTCAAATCTCCTCTTAAAACGGCCATTTCTCTTCCAAGCTATAATTTGCAATACGGCGACTGAAGGACACATAGAAGTCTAAGGACACTATATCTGCATGATATTAAATTATAGCTGGCATTTGGTGCACGGGTTTACTAAGTACGTGTGACCAGAGTGTTACCATTTGGTCACCTGATTTATCTATAAATACGGAGAGCAAACATGGTAGTAAACTTTCCAGCCAAAAATATGATGTGAGTACGAATAAAAAAGACAAACAAAACGATACCAAGAAATCAAAAAGGAAACCATGTTGGGGATCATGAATATTACTGCCTGATTCTGTTAAATCTTATTTATTACATAACATTTTTACCCCCACAGATTCGGAATTTTAGGTTTATCCGCTGCTAGACAAACCATAGAGGGAGTAAATTCGTTTTATAATAATCAACTGAAAATTAAGTTCAAACGATACGCCGTAGAATGCCGCCGATATTACACCTGGATTCTTATAGGTGTAAATGATGCAACAATTACGAAGGTAAGAAAAATTCTATCTACAACACCTTGCTAGTGAATTGAATATTAAACTGGATTTAGTTTTCATCCTCAATTAATATGCTGTTCCATTGAACTGTATAGATTTCAAATTGATTACACATCCAGTCCTAACTGCATTGATGATGCTCTGGATATAGCTTAGATGAAATCTGGTCCTCTAAAAAGTAGGTGCTAATGATATTCAATGGGCGACCCTATACCTATGCAAATGTCAGAACTAGGGATTAAACCTGGGATCACACATGTCCCAAGCCAGCCTCTCATTCCCTTGCTAATAGCATTACTGTAGAAGGGAAGAATCTTTCTTAATATTATGTGCATCTTGAGATTTTACCATCTGCAAAAACCATACTGCAAACATTCCAAAATACAAATCATGCAAACGTTATATTCTTCTGAAAATCTTTACTACCCATTATTAACCGTCGAGAAAAGTGAGGAACACGACTGAAAAAATGTATCAAAGGTCGAATTTTAAGATCACCGGTAGTGAGGGAACCGAATGCTACGCACAAGGTGTGGGTGGTAAGGCAAGTTGAGCATTGGCATCTACCCATATCAGTCAAAACGGCTGATTTCGTGGTGCACGCGAATATTGGTTGATTGGCTCTTTCGTCTACAGCCAGTTGAATTGATCGGTGATCAAGCTTATATCTTTTAATCACCCTGAGATTTAATAACCTAAGCCAATCGTAAATCATCTTGATATATAATAACCAAGGCCTCTCGTAAAGCACTCTTATAAATCACCTCCAGATATAGTAACGGAGACCTGTCGTAAATCCCCTGAGCTGTGGTAACCGAGGCCTGTCGTAAAATACCCTGACATGTAGTAACCAAGGCCTATCGTAAATCACCTTGAAATGTAGTAACCGATGTCTATCATTAAGCACTTCTAGATGCAATAACCGAAACCAGCCGTAAATCACCCTGAGATATAGTAATCGAGGCCTATCGAAAATCACCTTGAGATGCAATAATCGAAACCAGCCGTAAATCACCCTGAGATATAGTAATCGAGGCCTATCGAAAATCACCTTGAGATGTAGCAACCGAGGTCTCTCGTTAAACAATCTCCGATTGAGTAACCGAGGGCTATTGCAAATCACCTTGAGATGTTGAAGCAATATTTATCGTAATGCACCCAGAGATGTAGCTACAGAGGTCTAGCTTAAATCAGTCTGATCTGTAACAGAAACATGTCGTGCAACTTAGATTTAGATAAATAGCAAATAGAAAAAATAAATAACTCCGATAACTCTAATACTTCCCGCGCACATGCAAACAATTCTGGCGTTGCATATTTCTACCGATGGTGGTGTCATTATGAAACTCATCGCAAACATGAACGACTTTTGCGTACCAAAGTCTGCTAGAGGAAATGATTGTGCCGTTCTGAAACGTAAACTATTTTGATAAACAAAATCTATTATAATGCTGATTGATATACCTTGGTAAAGATTTACAGGATTTTCACTGCCTCTAAATAAACTACTTGTTTGGGTAGCTAACCCTCAGGTTATGTCTCTTTGTGCGGAGCTGTCGGTGGCTTTCCGGTCTCAATAGAACCATTTGGAACTAAGCCACGCTAATGGGTTTATCATACATATCCATCGAGTACAGAATGGTATTTGTATTTAGACTGCTTTGTGCCGCAGCGAGAAATTCCCAATAAGCATGCAATCACGAATTTTACCAATATAGTCTGTAACAACGGTTTCAATCGAACTAGTCCAGAGAATATATCCTGATGGAGTGTCTTTCATAGTTGCTTTGGTGAACAAGGCCAACACTATTCGCGGTTGTGATTCCGCAAATAGCATTTACAACCACACACACGCGTTTGTAGTTCATGAGTAAAATGGCTTCGATTATTTCGTGCGTCAGTACCTTTTGGATTCTTCTTTGTTAACGTTACTGATGTGATCGCGAAGCATAATTCTTCAAAAAGCTTGCCGTCTTCAAGTGCAACACACATACACGCACTTCTTTCTAATCTTGCACACTTTTAATTGCTACGACAACTGTATAATGATAGAAAATATTTACCTGGGATATATTTAAGTCTCCAGCAATTTTTCGTTCTGGGGGTCGAGTACCAAGTTCAGCTACAACCCCAATGATTGCGACATTCAATGGAGTCGGAAACGTTCGATTTCTTCTTCGCCCAAAGAATTGTTATTAGGAAAAGTGCATCCTTGTTGAATCGCAATCGAGATTTCTCTCGTCTTGACTGAGTCAATGTTGGTTCAACATTATTAAAAGGGAAGGCAACCGGAGTCGGCTTGTCAGTAAATTGCATCATTGTACAAATACTCCCTCATTATATATATATACGAATGGCTATATAGAATATGACCAGGCGTTATCATATGCTAATAATATAACATTAAGCTTGCCTTGAGTTATTGTTAATACATCAGGGCGGTCCCAGCTAGTGATTTCAGTTTGTCTCTTAACAGGATTATACTTTAGTGTATACGATGGTTGGTTAGTGCCACTCTGACGAAGATGTTCGTAAGCAAGTGTAAGAATCCGTTGTCAGCGAGTCAGGCAGAGTCACACAGTCAATTCCGCATGCTCATCACCATATATATATATATATATATATATATATATATATATATATATATATATATATATATATATATATATAGTATATATATATATATATATATATATATATATATATCACTTACATATAATGATAAATCTTAAACACAAATTCCAAAAAAAGGGAAGATGAATTTTATAAACATTGAATCCTGGATTTCTTCTCCAGCGACCAATGATAATAATCATGTATATATCAAATTTTCTTTCCTCTTGTCTTCTGTAATACATGTAACATATGAGAAAACAAAATAAATTGATCATTATTTTCGTCACACTACACACGTCTCTACATCCGTTCATAACAAACAACTACCATCCAATCTCACATACCTTTCAGATGAGACAATTAAAAGAATCAAAACCATCCAGGGGCCCCGAGTGGCCGAGTGGTCTAAAGCGCTCACCGTTACGGATCACTGCCATCTCACCTCTGTCTGCGTGAGTTCGAGTCCAGGCTCGGCTAATGTGGGTACGTGAGAAAGCCTGCCAGTAACTTCTCGTGGGTCGGTGGTTCTTCCCTGGGTTTTCCAGGGTTCTTCCTCCACCACTAATACTGGCCGCCATGTATAGCCTATCTTGTGCTGAAAAATGGCGTTAAACCCTATAACAACAACAACAACAACAACAACAAAACCATCCAAAAGTAGTACAAAAACAGTCGACCTTGTGCTTTACTATCGTCATATTAATAAGATCCTTCTTTGGTAAACAGTCCTCTGAATACGCTCCATAAAGCTACAGCGCGTGGTACATCCCTATGTATGGAGTCTACACATTCAAACCCGACATCTGAAACGGGCTGCATTGCTGCCCACCCATATAAATATTTTGATCAAAATATATGATGTACCTTTTCAGAATGGAAGGGTCATATCCATCCCCCAGCGGATTCTTGGCTCTAACATATCGGTGGGTTCCCATGGAAATTTCCGCAGGGATTGCGCTATCAAAAAACAGATGTTTATTAGCATCAATAAGCAGCTCCACCTCTCCTTCTGTTTTCAAAAGCAATGCATCCCTGACCATTCCCGGGTACGAGAGTATAGTGCTCTGGGTCCATCGCATACACACGAATAGTTTTATCACAAAAAGTCTCCAATACATCTGCGAGCAGGAACACATCCGTGAGTAGATTATGATAATAACTGATATGTTGACAGCAAAACATGTGCCGTTGTTTGATTGTGGGTAGTCGGTGACGAAAATATCATCCTGAGTCAACCACGAATCAAGGCTGGTTTATTTCTGCTTTAACCGTGCAACCTTTGCTACCAGCTCTTGGCTACCCGAATGTGATGTTTTTAGTGTAAACGTTGTTATGGGAGGTGAAACCTGTATCAATAACTGATAATATTTATTCTTTTTATTTTCATTGTAATTTTAAAGTTCTACACCGATCAAATACGATTATGATGTAGTTCGTTGCAAAATAGATTTACCATTTAAGTAATGAAAAATTGATTCATTATTTTAGGTTCATGTCAGTGAACAAGTGAACGTTTTGGCATTATGTTGCACAAAAAAGAACAATACTGCGGCTCTAGTCACATCTGAAAATATTGTTGGAAAGAAACAAAAGTTTCATTATCCGATAGTATTGTAAAATTAAAATCTCAACCATTTTTCATTCTTACAGCAATACGAAAAATACTTGGGGGAACCTTTCGCTCTGTAGTTATACTGACTGTGATGGTCCAAAAAGTTTTCATCATGACGCAGTGAAGGTGTTTATGAACTATACTACTGATTGCTGCAAGGTGTATAATTGCGACTTCACCTTGATGCAAACCAAAAGGCTCTATTAATTCTGAACAAGAGAATCCAATACGGAAACCTGCCAGCCTTTAGGAGAGACATTATTCATCAAGGAAGCTGCCGAAAAATCCGAACTTATAAATTATGTGTGATAAAGATATACAATTCTGACTGTACATGATGCGAATTTTGTATCAGGAAATTGAATAAGTTCATTCGTCTTGGTAAAAACTTTCGGCGTCAATGGCATTTCCTGATTTCTCTACCAATCGGATAAAATTCACAGGAGTTTTATATAGTTTTTTACTTATTTCAAAGTGCTTTAATTCTGCTGCCGGTGACATGTTTTCATGCAAAGTTTATTGTATAATGACATTTTTCATTTCAATCCCGAACTTGCGGACACCAAATTGTGTAGAAAGTTGAGAAAAACGATTCCATATTGAGCTTCGTGCCCTTTATGGTAATGTGCATGCTCATTAAAGTTTTAATTTGTTAATTTTTTCTCAACGTACTGTACCCCACCACACAATAATATCAATTTTGTGTTTATTTTTAAACGGTAAATGTGTTCATTCAAATATTTCCTTCTGTTAAGAAAACGGTTCCGTTGTGAGTTGTACGGACATTGTATTTTTACCGTCAATCACGTCGTATTTGTAACATCTTAAATCATTATAAGGTTATTATCGTCAGAGTCACACAGATCATTTTTAGAACTTCCAAAGTCATTATACATTCAATCTCACCAACACACATATCACATTTATAAGTTCTAAAGCGTCATAAATTTCTTCCCATCATCACACACATAATTGTTGTAACTTCTAACGTCATGACAAATGTATTATTGGTGGCGCTCACCAGTGTTTATGTATTTTTGTTAGAGTGACGTATATATGGTGAAGTTGTTTGCATTTGGAACATGCACAGTGGAGCGAATGTTGACATACCTCTACGTTACTTTGATGTATTGTGGCTAACATTTCTTTGGATATTGTAGTGAAAATTGTACATGATCTAAGCACACAGCAAACTAAAATGACAGCTGCCTTGTGCTCAAACAATCAGCCTGAATTAGTCTAAAATACACTATCTTTAGCAATTATTAAAATATGGAAAAGACACTTGCTAGACTAGACAGTACCAGCTTCTGAAAGTGTAATGAATGAATTATAATATATAAAAAATAGGAAAAAAATATTCTCTCTTTATTTTTACAATTTACCTCTGAAGGAAGTGAAAATGACTAATTGGAGCTCTCAGTTTTTTTAATGATGCAGTTCTAAAGTAAGTCCAACATGTATACTCTATAACCGATATTACACAAATCAGTCATACACTAAAAAAGGGAATTCATTATTACTTGAATAATACCTAAGACATACAAGGTTTTCATTAGTAACCAGCATAACCAGTGAGGAAAACCGGGCAAATTATTTTTCGTTAAAATTTCCCCCCCCCCCCGCAAAATACGAAACTGTATAGTGCCACCATTAACATCACGCACATCATTTATATAACTTCTAACATTGTCATAAATTCACTATGACTTTTTGTACATTGTGTGCTTGATCCAAAGACTTCGAAGCTGTGATAATCCTATGATAATTGAAAGCAGTCACATACTATGTCAAACGCTAATACACACAAAGTTTGTATTTATACTCTTGATCATAAGAACTGCAATTTCTACCATCGAATGTTTTCTTAATACACATAAAACGTCCTTAAGAATGTTTCGTAGTTATCTTGGTGACTGACCCACTTGAGCTTCTTAACACGACTACAAACAGTTAGAAATAAGAATTAAAATGGAAACTTTTGTGTCAATTAAATAATGAAATTAGATTTAGACGAAACAATTCAATATACATCACCTTATCCTGTCTAGCAATTTAGCTTAATGCTTGAGTTCCATAAATGGTAGTTGAAAAGAAAAAAATATATTAAGTCGGAAACATTTAACATATACAAAAGTAAACACGTTTATAAATACATTTTAAGATTTGACAGAGATCAATATATGTTAACAGATATAGAGCACAGTGTTACTTGCGATTTTGGCAGAATCAAATTAACAAGAAAATGTAAACTAATGATGAATATCTTAGTGCCACTTTGCATATTAAAGTGTGCCTGATTTAGTGAATAATTACAGCAAATTACATGATTTATGAACAAAATCGTGATTGAAGATTCCGGTATAGCACAAGTAAACAAACATTTACAATGATAATGTTGATATAAATGAATTTAATATCTGCACTTAGTTCTTTTTTGCAAGATATAAAATGATTATCCAACGAAGGTGAACGTATATATATATATATATATATATATATATATATATATATATATATATATATATATATATATATATATGTGTGTGTGTGTGTGCGTGTGTGTGTGTGTGTGTGTGTGTGTGTGTGTGTGTGTACTCTAACATGAAGATTCGATTTTGTTGATTGATTATGGCTTCTAAAGGATATTTAGGTTTAGTTCTTATCGTGTAGAAAAACCATAAACTTCATACAAATAGCAATAAAATCTCACTTTTAAAGTAATCCGTTTTTTATTTCTCTTTCAGGTTAGAGAACTAATCGAGTGACTTCCAACTTTTGTATAGTTTGGGGCTTGCATTTAATGAGGACTTCCTCTTTTAGAAATTTGTATCTGATCTTTATCTATTGATTATGATATAATATTTTAGCTTGATTTTTAAATGAGGCTTTGCTATTAGATATTGCCTGTCATCTATATCGAAACAGCGTTTCAAAACGCAGTAGTTATCACCCACTAAGTCTGTACATACAGCAGTTTTAAAAACCGCTAATGATTGCTTAGATTCATTAATATATAACTGAATCTTTTTGAATGACTCATTGTATTCATAATCACTTCTCATGAAATCTCCAGGTATTTAAAATTCGTCAGAAGCTCGCCACATTATATCATTTTCACACTATTTAATTAGTTGATGTACAACTTGCAAACTGATTAGGACTAATTGAAAAGAAGAATGACATAGTCTCCAATATCGTAACATTAAAGAACACAAGCAAAATTTAAAAATTATTATAACAAGCTGACCATAAAAACTGCTATCTGGTACAACCTAATTCAAAAGAGTTCGGAAAAGGTATAAAAAGTACGAAGGTTGATCAAAATGTTACAGAGCAAAGTTGTGAAGATAAAAGAAAATTTAATTGTGAACAATAATGGTAGAGGTCTTCCTAAAGTAACTTCTTTTCGACTGAATGTACTTCTTCAATCCTGTGATCGAAGTCGTGAACACAAGGATCAGCATCTTACGTGACAGCATGGGTAGCGGCGCGGTGATTTCATCCCCTGTTTCTACTCTCCCTTCGCTGTGGTCTCCCTCTAACTAATCTTTCAATTTCTTTGAAGGTCAGAAGTTGCACGGAGGTAAATCTGGATTACATGTTGGGTGATTTAAGATTTGAACACCAAGCTATTTTAAGGTCTGCATTACAAAGAAACGTGGGGGGGGGGGGTGTTTTCACCCTGAAATTAATTTATTTCTCCGTAGATCTCGGTGTTATTTTGGGAATAGCTTCAGGTAACTTATAACTTACTACTTTAGGATAGTAATGTCCATTCACTGTGGTGTGTTCAGGCACCATGTGGTTGCGAATTATGCCATTGTTTGTTGCTGTACATAACTCACATAATTTTGTAACAGATTTAGAAAGAAAGTCCAGCTTTTATAGGCGATGGAAAATTTTGTATCCATCCATACACTTCTTTGTCTCTTAATAACGAGTTCGAAGTAGTGTATTCTAGTTTGTGTTCATCCAACATACGAAATGATCTTATAGACGGGTGAATTTTTATAAAGTTATGTTGCTTTGTGTAAAAGATATTTCAGTAGACCCAAGTCGGTGCTCGCGGGCACCATTGCGACTGTCAAGACTTTTTGGGGTGCCCGTGATCCAGGCTCCTAAATTTAGTAATCACATTGTACGTTTTGTACGGAAAAAGGTTGTTCTGAATAATGAAGGCCGTAATATGAGTAGGGACCATACGTTAAAATTATAAACTTGCAAGATACGTCAACGCTATGCGCATGGAAAGACGCGTTATTGCTTATAAGTATTATTGGTTGCTGTCGGCCACTCTCATAAAATCTCATATGTAACGTTAGGCACAAAAAGGTTGGGGGCCACTGAGACATTGTATTTGCTCTATAACATTTCGAATAACTGTCGCAGATAAAGATAAAAAATGTAAAGGCAGCAAAAAATTATTGGTTTAAAAAGATTCATTCCCTAGTTGTAACCTTACACAATAGCTTGGATTACAATGAGCCGATACTGAAACTTGCTTATTTGCTTCAGAGAAGATTCTAAATTCTAAAAAAAAAAACTTCCGAGATAGCTAACCTTGATTAACTGAAACATACGCCAAGTTGAAAAATGTCATCAAGAGACCCCAAACAAATTTACATATTAGGGGTTGTGGAAACTACCACCGTCCTGCTTAGCCTATTTCATCCAGCGGCTGCGCAAGTGGCATTTACCTGGCATTATTATCGACATTCACAATAACATGGTCCGTGGTCCGAGCCAGAGCAAGGCAACAACCATGTCTGGTTTGTAAATAATAATGTCAAATTTTGGAGTAGCTATAAGCCAGCAAGACATGTAAGACTGAATATCCACAATTATATACTAGCAATAACGTTGGTGACAAATAGCCTTGTCCCAGCAACTTTATGTTTCACTGTAGACAGCAAACGGTATCGTGGAATTCATCCACCTTGCTTCTGAGGATACTTACTTCATCAAAGAAGTGGTTGAATTCGACGAGACCTTCCTGACGACAACGAGGGTGACCTACCAGATGATAGTAAGAGTTAGAATAGAAAGCAGTCCCAGCAGGTTATCAGGTCGGTGCGAAAGCTCTCCAATGACGTGACCCCATGGGTCGAGCTTTCACACTAGAGCAAAGACGGGATTGTACTATTGTGCTGTTTCATGAGTGTCTATTCTCTACCAGTAACGATCTACGGTTTTATTTGTTGGAAGGCTTTACAAGAGAGCATCAATGCAACTGGTATTGATGTCATCCGCGCCTATACGAATATTAGGGCCACGCTACAATCATTACTTATGCTATCCAAATTTGACTAACAGCAGTTGCCGTACGGTTGGCAGTTTGTCTGCAACAAGAACAAAAAATGCTGCAGGTTTAACAACTAAATAGCTCATGAACAATCGACAAATCGCGAACCCTGTAAGAGTCGTTCACGTAGAGCAAGCCGTTATGGCGAGTCCAAACAACAATATGCAGAAGTACGAATGGTAGCTGTCGTTTGTTTGCATTACGCAATGCAATAACGACATAGGCTAGAAATATTAATAGGCCACGAAGCCGACAGCAATTGCTGTGCCGAATATGCGAGATGTCATTTTTGTCCTTAGGCTGACGTGATAATATTAGCAGGAATGATGTCTTGCCTAATTGGTATGTCCTTCTTCCAAAGAATAAGCGATGTGATGGTTAATGGAAATTGCTGAGGTTTATAAGTATAGGTTACCTAGGTCAACGAATTTCATATTTGTAAGCATTTGGCAACCTTCGAATACCATAATTCTTGATCATCGAGTAGAGCTCCATGGTAAAGGAGGTTCTCAAGGTAATTGGCTTACGAGAAAGTAGAATTTAATTTAATTTATTTTATTTCAACGACAAGTGCAACACTCTATTATTCCATATGAAAGCGAGCAGGCGTCAATCTAATAGATCCTGCTTGTTGTCGTTCTGACAGATCCCCAGAAGCGTCTTTCGCTGTAGTTCCAACGGCTCTTCAACCAGCATTTCGTAAACCAGAGCTGTGGCGCAAAATGAGGTGTAAAGAAGGCCAGACACCAAAACTGGATCACCATATACAACATAAGATGGCATCTCTTCATAGTCGGCAACTATCATTGCTGTACAGGACCCAAGTATCTTCGGGCCTCGGGTGGTAAACTGGTCTGAAACTCTTGCCGTTACGGATCATTGCCATCTCACCTCTGTCCGCATGGGTTCGAGTCAAGGGCTTGATCAATGTAATTATGCTAGGATGTTTGCCAGTAGATTCCCGTAGGTCGGTGGTTTTCATCAGTTATACTGACCGCCATGTGTGGCTTATCGTGTGCTGAAAAAATGACGTTAAATGCCATAACAACAACAATCTTATCTTTTCTCTCAAGCTCAACATACCTGTATATGGCCATGCCTTCTGCAAGTTGCACTGGTATAACTCGGTAACTAAAGTAAAGGTGACTTCTAATAATGTTCAACTTTTTATATAGATAACTTTTGATAACCTTAATTCTAATTCTTTGAATTATATATATATATATATATATATATATATATATATATATATATATATATATATATATATATATATATATATATTCATGACTATTGATAAAATAAAAGAATGTAAGGAAATATGTACATTCTCTGCTGTCTAAATATATGCTAGCTAATTTTCTTCTGACATTTTAAATATATAGCATTCAATGGCATCATTGTCTTGATATTTAACGATTCGTATTTCAATTGACAAACTGTTACATAAATTACAATTGTGTGGACATAGTAAGATACGAAGGATACTTAGTTTGCCATTAACATAAGCGCTCAGAAACTCACATATCCAAGTTACGAAAAGAAACAAATGGTGTATATTTATATGCTGGCCAAGCCAAAATTGCAAATATATCTGCCTTCGATGAAAATTCTCGTATAAGGTGGATTATGTTTCTGCAGAAGTTCATAAGCTTCATGATTCCAGCCCTAATGCGAATTTAAATATGACGAGTGAAGATTTATGAGAAAGTGATGATAGGCTTGTGTTATTGATTTTCACGTAAACCTCTTAACTGCAATATAAGAAATAACCACCTTTAACTTTACTTTCTACTATATTAAAACCATTTTCATAAATAACACTCTTAAATGCAATGAGAATTGTCCTCAAAGTAGGAATGCCGATGTCCAATTACGACATGTTTAAAATGTGTGTCTGAGAATAGAAAGAAATTTGGATTATACCCCTTTCCCATATTTATCTATTATTCTATGTATCTTCGCAGATCAAAAACTGATGATTCCGCTGCTTGAATCTATGTCGTAGTGTGCTGATTTCCTCGTTCCTGTTTCTAATTAAATTTCTCGACCTACAAGAAAAGTATGTCTTAAAAGATAAAATATGTGCACATCGTTGAGGACATAAGGATCAGATCGCAATTATCGGTTCCGGTTCAGAACCGAAGAATGTAGTCCCAGACTGTTTTCAGATGAATTTTGTCCTGTCTCCTTTTGGTGGTGATACAAGAGTTATATTTAGGCATTATTGGTATGGATTTAAAGATAATTGTTTATTCTTTAGAATATGAGCTTATGGTGTGGTTGTCCGTGCGTGTTTCGGCCACAGTGCACGGTGAGTAATATGGTCATGGTGATGATCCGGAAGTGGAATTTGCGTTCCATTGCATAATCCTTTGTTTACAGTCCAGCCTCTCAAAACAATGCCTGTGAGCCTATGACACGAACTTCAGTGTGAGTTCCTCTGTGAAGGTCCTTTAGAATGAGATATGATTTATTATCATTAGGATATTAAAGAAAGTTCAGTCCTGAGAAACAAATCTAGAGAATAAATAGTAAAATTAATTATGTTCTGATTCCACATCAAAATACAAATACAATATGCGTACAGCGTCGATGACATAAAATTACAGATACAATATTCGTGCAAAAACTCACATATCGTGATTAAAATATCAAAATGCTGTTACTGAATGCGTAAAGTCTTGAGGACATGCAAAATTGCCGAGAAAATGTTGAGTTAAAATATAATTTTTCTTAAAACAATATGTTACAAAAGCCATTGAAAAATATAGAAAACAACCTACGTCCTGACAGAAAAGTTTCTTCTACAGTGCCGTTTTCTTCATTTCGCAGTAGGTATCCAAGATGGTAAAGGAGGAAGGAGTATAGGGATGATGCAGTGTAGGGATCAATTATACTTTACTTAAATATGCATGTTATACGTTTTATTTATTAACACTGTTTTGTGTTGTCCACCCCTGGAGGGGCGGGGGAAGCTGGTCTTAATATTAAGTGTAAATGACTATACTATCTGCTTTGAAAATCAAGACGCTAACTCAGTCTATAATAATCAAACACGCAAGGTCATGGAAAGAGATTATGGAGATGTAGGTAGAGGTAAGCGGAGGTACTAGACACAAACTATCAAGTGTGAGCACACTTATGACAACCAACCATAGCACTTGACAGCCCACTGCATCGACTCTCTAGCACTGAGCTTCATGTTGTTTGAATTATTTCTCAGCATGCTGTTTAGGAGTTTCTTTCATATATATATATATATATATATATATATATATATATATATATATATATATATATATATATATATAGATAGATAGATAGATAGATAGATAGATAGATAGATAGATAGTGGGTACGTCCTACAAGATGATCAAAGATCTATGTTCACTCTGTATATATCCGTGTATATATTTTCAAGAATGCAACCAGCATGTAACTAAGAGGGACATATATCTTAAACTAATAATGTTATAAAACTACACACAATGTTATTGCAGTATCTTGTGCCCATTATCCACTTTTTCATCCCGACTAAGTGACAATATTCGGTTTTTCTAAAACACACATTCAATAAATTTTAGGTTTTCGTTGCTTTGGTCTAACTCCAGTTGCATGAGATTTAATCACAACTGCTTCAAAGTGTTAAATATTTATGTTCCTTAATTAAAAACATTTGTAATAAATAAAAGATTCCTTTACATTCACATGTAAATGTAAAAACCTCTGGAACGTATTTTGAATAAAACGCATCATAATTTTACATTGGCTTTGGCTAACTCCTGGACATTTAAATTCCTTTTTTCAACAAAAATATATTCTCTAAACTACACCTTGTCTGAGTATCTCAGTATTAATACTCTAAGCCATGTTAGAGGCTAAATTGTTGCCATGGATACGCATACATGTTGAACTACAAATTATAAATACAAGTCTAAATAGTCTTATTTAAATTCTTGTATACTTGTGTTACCTTCAACGTTTTACTTTATCTTATATTGGAAGTCAGAAAAACACACATATTTTTAACATTATTTCCAAATTACAAGCAGAGACGAGATAAAAAAAATATTTCCTCTCTTTATTCTTCTCTCTTGCACACACACACAATATCAATACACATATGTATATATATATATATATATATATATATATATATATAAGAAAGAGTATATATATGTTATATATATATATATATATACATATATATATATATATATATATACCCTCTGCGAGTGCTTTTGTAAAAATATTTTTAACGTAGCTTTAACAATTTTTCAGTCATGTCTGCAGTGTGGCAGTTTATAGTGATGTATAGCACTGGTGCACCATGCCGCAGACATGTAGCATCATGTCCCACCAGTCCTAACACTAGCCTCTTAATGCTGAGCTCCTAGTGGGGCAGTTGTTAGTACCATTTTTATAAGTCTTTGGCATGACTCAGCCGGGGTTAGAACCCGCGACCTCCAGCATCCGAGGCGGACGCACTAACAACTAAGCCACCGGAGCGGTTATATACCCTGATACTTGATAATTGAACGTTTTTTTTAAGTTGATCCATTGCACACAAAAACAAAACATTGTAGTCGAGAATTTACAAGATTGTTCTGAAAATGGGTTGCGTTGATCCCGTACGTTTCTCATATTAACAGTGAGACCTTTTCAGTTCCCTTATATAAATATATAAATAATAAATATTTTTTTATCATGACAGTTTTTGTAAAGGTCACATAGCTTTTTAATAATAATATATTTTGATCGTAGTTTGCACTTTAAAATGCGGAGGTTCAATCATAAAGTTACAGGTTGAGCGTACTATTAGTACAAATAAGATCATGTGACCCAACAAGATCATAAGTTCTTGAAAAGGCCGAGGTGACCTTGTTTACTGAAATGCCAAGAAAATTCATCCAAGACTCGTATTGCATTTTGCGTTGTGTGTTAGTAATCTAAATAATAAAATTATTTCGGAGAATTAGGCATTCTTAGTACTACCACCAGTCTAGGAAGTTTTTTAATTATACTGAGTGGAATACATTTATTAAATTTTATGATTCGTTGGAATTACAGTGTTCGAAATATTTCAGATTAATTGGGATAATAGCTTCTCGAAATTGATGTATATTCATTAAAAGACTATTTGTGTTTATTGCTGTCACGGGATTATTGCGAAGTCATTCAAAGACATTTTGGGATTATATGATAATGATTTTTCTGTAGTGTTGATAAACCAGTACATTACTGATTATCTTTCGGATTATCATTGGAACTCATTCGGATTACCCGAATATTTTGGAATTAATGGAACATTTAGGACTTTAGGACTTCATTCACCACAATGTAAGTTATTTTTACTTTTCCACTTTCCATTTTAAGGAAGTAAATTATATGTTCCAAATTTGACAAAACGTATTGGTTTTCACTTTTATTGTTATTTATTCCAGCTCCATATAGTCATAAGACGTTTAATAAATAAAACCCTCCACAGAAAGAATTAAGTGGTATCTTCCCTAGAGGTATTGCTCCATGTTTCAAACTCATTTCTAGCATAGAAACCAGTCAATGACGCGTACCAAGTAAACTGCACGCAAGTCTACCGGAGAAAAGGCTCTGAGAAAGCAGCTGACCACCTAGTAAGAAACCAATAATCAGAACGATGTGACAGTTTTGAACATAATTTTGGAAAGGATATAGAGGATTGCGAACTGCTAGATATCGTTTTAAAATGTTTAAACTCGGTTTAGAAACAGTGAGTTTTGCTTTCAATGCGTGTAGAATTATGCAATAAGTAGAATATAAATGGAGAGCTACTTCAAGACAAAATTCGCTCAAACGAGTGATAGACTTTTTGTGCTATGTAGATTTACAGAGGGAAGAAATAAACATTTCTTCCTTAGAACCAATACATAGACCAGACATGACTCAAACTTTCACAGCTTTGACGGAGATCACATAATGGAGACTATAGTTAAACAGTCGTGGGAACAGTCAAAATCATTAATGGGACCGAAGGAGAAGAAACCAATTTATAATACGGGAAATTCCAAGTATTGTGAAAAGTCGTGATAATCAGGGATCCGTCACCCATTATAAGACCTATAAGAGATAACAAGAAAGATGTACGTTTAATGGATATACCTTACTAGATTCAGACAGCGACAGCAAAAAGATTTCAGAAGAACTTCAATATGAAAGCGTACAGTGCTAGATGGGATTTTCAAACAGGGGCTGTCAGATTATAAATGAAATTAGAATATTGGTGATTGACAAAGACAACTGCCCAAAACCAAAACATGCGTCTACTTGCATGTTTTCTTAACAAAGACGTGGTATTGTGGATGCATCCATCACATGAAATATAAACTGTGCGGAAACACCGGGCACACTCCTAATAAATGCCCCAAAGGGAAAGAAAACGAGACTATACAGGAGAGGGAAACAGACAAAGCCGAGATGGCCATATTCCCTAAGGTCATAAATACAAATAAGGAAAACATTGACCCTACAAGAGACATCAGTATTAACACAATGGAGCCAGAACTACGACCTAGAAAAGAAATAATCATGCAGCAGAATGAACATGGAAATGAACCTATAGAAGAACAAACAGCCCTAGAAGCTACAGACAAAGCAACAGAGCCCACGATGCGACACAGAAAGTAATTACTTACGCAACAAGTCAATGAAAAGAACAGAGAAATATAACACTTGCGTTTTTTAAGTGAAAACTTTAAACGTGCTTACAGTATTGCGAATAAAATCTCAAAACGGTTCAAAATGTTCTATGAATAAAGTTCTAATTAAATTTAAGTGGTGGTTGAAATAAGGTTCAGCACTCAAGGTGTTAGTATGCCTGTAGTAGCCTGTGACGTGGTGATATGACAGCAGTCTTCTTATGAATCGCAATAATATAATCCAAGGTGTCCTTATTTGAATTAACTATAATGCAAAGTTAATGTCTCTGTCCAAAAATAGTATTGTAGTCACATTGTATTTCCAGTGAAATAATCATGTGAATAAAGTCTTCCGCCCAAATCAAAGTACCGAATACAACAATACAGAAGATTCTGCTTCAAGATTTTACAGCTCAAATGATTCATTTCTAGATAACAAGATTATAAAGCCTTCTACTTAACCTAGGTCGCATTTTAGCATTTTCTTAAAACAATATCACAATGTAATTGTTTTCATTCTAGAACATTCCAGTTTCGTAACAAGACAAAATCTATTGCCAAAACATTTACTATAGAACATGGTAAACATAATGGCCCTGACCCAGACCAAGATAATTATCTTAATATTTATACGACACTCTTATGGAAATATTACCTATGCATTATTTGTGTACAAAACAAAAACATCATTGTCTCTAGTCAGGTACTCAGTGTAACATACAATTAAAAATAACAAATAATGATGCAGAAACAACTAACAAACAATAAGCGTTAGATATCCATAGGAAATAACATATTGCATGTAAGCAAGGGCTATACAAAGTCAATAAAAACTTTTTACGAGAGAGAGAGAACAATAAAAGCAGAACAGATGTATATGTAATTGTGTGTAACATGCTATATTCATTTACAATATATACAATATATTAAACAGAAGATAGGAATGCATATTCTGGTTACTTTAGTTTTATTAATGGATAATAACAATTCATCACTGATTTGAAGAGCACAGAAGCAATATTCTAGTACTGAAACCTTAAGTATTCATATTCATACAATATGTGAATCACAATACGATATGCCAACAGTAATCTAGTATCAAATTGCTAATATCAGCACTTCCAAAGTCACCGTATCTATTGTCTGTGTGTGCGTGTTTTCGTGCTATTATATAATGTGCACACAAAAAGGAAATGCGAATTAATGTTGAGGAGAAATCAGCAATAGCAGACAGGATAAGAGATTAAGGTTTCCTGTGAAGACATTCCAATTATATTACGCCACATTTGCTTCTCAATCATGCATTCAACAAGTAGATCGCCAATCACCACTAATTAGCTCTTGGCTGAAATGTTGCTCATAATTATATAGTTTTTAAAGAGTCTGATACAGTTTGCTATTAATTTTAGGAAGTGGTTTTATAAACAGGAACACAGGGCATCGAATCGGAACGTGGTGTTTGAGTTTTTCATGTGGAAGGTTAACATAGAATGAGAACACGGTGGTTTGAGTTTATCAAGTTGAAGGTTATAATACCCTGTGCATGGCGTGAAAGTAAGACCGTTATGTAACATGTGAATATCTTCTTCATAATGTTATAAAAAATACAAACGTTTTTAATGTTCCTCCTTTGTGCAAGGGTAGATCAGCCTTGCTTAAAAATAAATTGTTTCTCAACTTGTATATTTCTGAAGAGCAAAAATTAAGTAACAAGCCTCAATATATAGTTCTTCGAGTTTTCCGAAATCGGCAATTTTACGCCATAAAATTTCAGATCCGTATTTTAGAATAGGGCGAATATATATATATATATATATATATATATATATATATATATATATATATATATATATATATATATAAGTTAAATAAGTTTCGATCAGGGTATCTTTATGTACTGTATAATTAAACGTCTCCATATGTCCAATAGGTTTTGATAAAGAATAATCTACATAATCGATATCATCAGCCGAAGAACCATTTGATGCAAAGGTGTCGACTTGCTGAGATGTAAGGAATATAATTTGTTTCTCAAGAATAGTGAAAATCTGGTAAATATTCATTTCTCAAAAACTCAACAATATAGACCATACTTACTGGCTTATAAATGAAATCTCTCTGCAATATGTATAGATCCATATTTGCCGTCCCATAATGCACCGGTAGATCAGGGTGTTTGTTGTTTGCGGTTGGAATTAACTTAAAAGCCATTATATACGTTAGTTTTGGAGAGACTGAAATGCAAGCTATAACTTGATACTGCAGGACGATGCCTGAAGGTTGACATTGAATACGACTTGGGAACATAATGGGTTGCAAATATACATTATATTACAGAATGATCCGTAAATAATCTGGCTAATGATGATCGGACCTATTGTATGCTATCAGCTAAGTCTTCAATATAAACAATAATTAAAACGAATCCAAGACCGAGTCTAGGAGCGCAACTGCATTTGGTTGTCCTAATTTTTAATTTCATTGTCGAGGACAATTCTTTGAGTACTAATAGTGATGTAATCCTAAAAACATTATAATTAATTCCGAACTATCCCATACCTTCTTTATTTCAGTAGTAATCCCTTATCTCGATCTCAATGAAACGCATTAGGGATATCACAGAAAATGACGCACGAGATTTCGTTTCTATCTCTATATTGCATTGCAATGTTATGGAAGATACCCAACAGTTGAAAAGTGATTCACTCACCAAGTAAAACACCAGGTAGAAATTGTTAAAGATAATGATTTTCTTGGAAATAATTATACAGGTGTTTGAACAGTGTTTTGTTAAATATTTTTCTGGCATTGATTATAAGTCATACAGAAAGATCTAAAATGGGTTATGATTTAGTATTTAATAGTGAACTTATGAAACGCTTTCAATACTTTTCAGCCTTTATGAGCTTTGATGAGGTTGTAGATCTGCTTCGGGAAAATTAGCCCTTATCACGAGTTTCAAAATCATGGGTTAGTAAGACGAGGAACAAATAGCAACCACGTGTTGTACGAATGTTGACCCAAGGCGTTGTTGTATCGTTGGCTCAGTAGTAGATGTAAAAGAAAAGTTTAGCCGCCCTCGCCACCCCCGAATTCAAAAGAAGGATCGAAAATTCTCATGGGCCCTAACGGTTGCTTTGTATCAGCTATTAGCTATCACAATGGGCTGGTCCAACCTTTGAAAGCAATATTGTCCTAGTGATTAATGTAAGGCATGCATTTAACCGTCATGTTTTACGACAAATCTTCCAACGCTGGACCATTGGTATGAATAATGCAATTGGCTTAACAAACATTAATAAAGTTTAGGTCAGTGTTGTAAGAATCATATTGGCGTTATAACAACCTTTCAACGTTGGATCATTATTGTAAATAATACCATTGACATTGCAACAATCCGCGAACATTGGCACATTGCTCTAAATAACAATATTGACATTATAATTATAGGACAAGGTTGTGTTCTTGGCATTACAACAATCCGCCAACGTTGGGTCAGCGTTATAGAAAATATTGCTGGCATTAAAACAATCCACCAATGTATAGTCATTGCTGCAAACATACTGTTGGCTTGACAAGAATCCGCCGCCGTTGGACCATTGTTATAAAAATACTGTAACAACCTTGGGCAAATATTAACAAACCCATAGCCGACCAACGGCCAAAAGTATCACCCAATATCAACAGCTGTCAGCGTGTTCATGCAGTAAGTCGATTGATTTGTCCTATCATAGTGATTGATTTGCTCGATTAAAGGGAGTGATTTGTCCTGTAATGGGGATTGATTTGCATATTATAGAGATTGATTTGTCATATTATATTGGTTGATGTGTCATATTATAGAGGTTGTTCATATTATATGAATTGATTTATCACACTATATAGATTGAAGTGTCATATTATAGGGGTTGATTTGTCATGCTATAAGGATTTTTTTAAATGATTGTTGTTTCATACTATAGAGCTTGATATTTCACATTATAGGAGTCAGTTTGTCAGGCTATAGAGATTGATTTCTCGTACTATAGAGATTGATTTGTCATATTATAAGGATTGATTTGCCATATTATAGAGATTAATTTGTCAGATTGTAGGGATTCATTTGTCCATTATGGTGATTGATTTGTCCTATTATAGAAATTGCTTTGTTCTGTTACTTAAATATTGGTTCTGCTCTGCATTAGCTAGATTTGATTCTTTGGAAGTTATTGACGTATTAAAAAAGCAGCCAAATGTCTGAAAATTGCATATGTTGCATTTTGAAGAATGAGACCACTATTTTTTCTGGACCAGAAGTTCTATTATTTTGTGGTGTCAAAATTATATCTACAGTTTCACTCTCATTTGTCTAACTCTGGCTTATTTTAAACGCATATATCTTTTCCATTACGGGTACTTTCTCTATATGAATTATCAATGGAAGAAACTGAACAAATTTGTCCATTCAGTAAATTTCCTTTTTCAAAGTTGGAATATACTAATGTAAAGTCATTCGCGTGTAAGGATACTTATAGATAAAAGCTCTAATTTCCTGGCTATAAACTTTTTTCTTTTCTTACAAGTTTATAAACTAACGCCTTAGTTTTGGAACAGATTTATTTTCTTTATCTTTTTCAAAGCATTTGCTGTTTCATTGCATTTTATACCTATTTATCTGGGGAGATTTGCTCGACTTGAATAAAGTTATCTCCCAATATAACTCTCTTTATAAGTTCTCGTCTTGGATCCGCATTAAACCAGATAGTATCTCTGGATCTGCGTGTGCCAGTTTGAGAGGAAACCACCGGTGAAAAAAATTTATTGAAGACATGTATAGTCATTGATCAATATTGTGCTAAAGTTAGCAGTATCCGAATCTGCGCGAACTATAACTGGGTCAAAAAGAGTTGCGCATGTTATCTGATAAAGTTAGTCTGTTCGTCGTCTATGCTAGCCGTATTTTGTACCGCAAGGTTATAGAGTTTATTGTCCAGTGAGGAGGTAGGTAGGTTTTAAGATCAGGCTTTAATGTTGTTGTCTTCATCATTGCTAGAGCACACTTTTTCCACAAAACAACAATTAAGCCAGAAGGCATCTAAATGAAGCAGAGTAATATTGTTTCCATTTCAAGGAATAGTTCCAACTAAATCATCTAGCAGTCTATATACCTCACTTCACCTCCTGGCATGCTGTGAATGATTTAATTTGTTCGACTTAAGTAACGAGATAACACGGTGGATCTCGCTGAAGCGGAGAATATTGGATTATGTGTAGTTTACGTGCAAGTTTGTCGATTGAGTGTTTACACTACTGACGTTGAGACAAAATATAAAATCTCGGTTGTCTCTACATTTGGATCATAGTTCTGATCATTGTTCCGTCCACTTTATAAATTTAGGAGTAATCGGAGGATAACAGTACTTATTTGACCCAAGGAAACAGGACTATTGTGCATGGTTTTCAATATGGCTACATATAAAGCTTAAATTAGTGCGACACTGTATATATTGACAACTTCATTGTGGAAAAGGTAAGTTATGGATATATAATCATGTCGAAGTGTATAAAACACGTAAACACGCTAAGTAGTTTTTACAATCGTATGTTTGTATGTATATATATATATATATATATATATATATATATATATATATATATATATATATATATATATATATATATATATATGGGGTGCGTTGTACGTTTACATCGGGCTTTTTCGTGGGATACATTTAAAACGTAAGCAAAGTTAATAAAGCAATAATTCCCAAATGGATAATAAAATGAAAGAAAAAAAAATTAAACTTATAAACAAACCTTCATTAATGCTAGTAGAGCAAATACATATGCAAGTTTATTTATTAGAATTATAAAATTGCAATTTTCATTGTCAAATAGTATAACAATAATTCGGAAAGAGCTACTGTCAGAATTCTCTGTGCAATTTAAAACGACGCGAAAGGGGCTTAGTATTTTAGTAACATCACAAGATCCTAGTCTAATCTCTGAAATTGACATACGTGAAAAAAAAATCGTGCATACCTTTCCATTTGATCACAGTCCTGTTTCCATTTCGTCACAGTGCAAACGCTTAAGTTTGATTTTATTAATATCTTATGAAGTTCTCTATATTTTCCTCCTCTTTCTCTCGCTCCCTCCTCTCTGTTTACCTTACTTTTATTATAAGTTAAAAATTATATTAAAAGTGATAATAATAGCTTGAACATCTGTAATGTCAGCATTTTCTTATGTTCTAATTATTCACTAATGAAATTTTAATTGTTGTTATTTCTGTCTCTAAGGAATTCAAAATTCATATCTGGGAATTCAGCTAATCACAAATATACTAAATATATTCTAAATATTCATCTTCTATACAATCTTGCTTTGAACAGTATTTATTTCTAAAGTCACTAGGGAAAGTACATAACGTCGAACAATGTATATGTATACTAGATTGGGTCACCAAGGAAAATTTAAACAAATTGAACAATGTATATGTATACTGGATTGTGTTACCATGGGAAGTACATAAAATCGAACAATAATACTGGCCTGAGTTATCATGGAAAATTCGTCATGGAAAATACATAAAACCAAAGAATGTATACTAAACTGAGCCATCATGGAAATTACATACAATTGAACAATATATACAGGATTGAGCAATAAGCATTTAGATTTATCTCCCCATTAGGAAAACAATATTTACTTTGGTAATGTATTTGATACGTGTAATGCATGCGTCCGATTGCAAACAGTGAAACATGCTAATTATTTGATCGTACAGCTGGAACTCGAGTGCAACAGTTGTTTATTCGTCTCAGAAGATATTGCTTATATGTTTTGCCATACTTTACGCTGATGATGTTGCTAATTGCGCTGAAACAATAAACCTCTTTCATATCCAAATAAATGTTATTGAACGTTTCTGTGATAAAACTGGTACGATGGTCTCTCTTGATAAAGCTAAAATCATTGTTTTCAACGAAAAACGTATTGAGTGTGTGCCTTACTACAATTATATTTCTCCCCAAGGTAGTTTTGGACAAAAGCTAAGTAGATCTTAGCGGCGCATACAAAGAAATGAACTTCAAGGATTTTGAGCTATCAAGAACGATTTGGCTGTTTTAGTGTAGATCATTCATTTAAAAGCCATGATTCTGTGATAAAATCAATTGCTTGCTATGGGTAAGAAATCTGGGAATATGCATTAAGTAGAGATATTGAAATTATGCAATAGAACTTTATAAACAGTATTTAAGTGTTCCTAAAACTACAGATAATGCGATTGTGTTGGGGAGTGTGGAAAATACCCACTTTATACTCGTATTGTATAAGATGTATTAGATAGTGGCTGAAGGTTATAAGGATGCATTCAGCTCACTACATCTAATGTTATTTAATGTTTAACAGATTAGATAAAACCTACTGTACCACCTGGGTTTCCAAAGTTACAGTCTAACTAAAATCAGTTCTCCAATGTCCTATGTGAAGGTCCGATATCGACCGCTTAAAGGTCATGTTCTGGTGACCCTTGAATTAGCCAATGGAAATGCAACTTTCAAAAATCTGTCAGTGAATCAAATCGTTCGGCACACATTGATGCTCTTCAGGCACACTGCTCGGTTTCCAAAACGCGAATATATAGGACTTCATCTGGTTGAATGATACAATTAGCGATTGGAAATAGCATAGGTCACAAGAATATGACCCCTAAACGGTCACTGTCAGATCTTCACCTAGGACAGTGGTGATCTGATTTTAATCAGATTGACAAAAGTTAAAGACGTGTTATTTCGTTTCGGTTTTGGGTATGTCTGCCTAAATCATCCGTTGAATACGAAACGCAGTTTTCTTAACCATTTTCGAAATCAATTAAGGATTCCACATTGCAAAACTGGCAAAGTGATTTTAGCAATTTACATACATCTGTGTTATAGATGTATAAAACTGAATTAGAACAGGAAAAAGACCTATCATGTGATTATCATAATTTTAGGAAGTTGCTTGCTAAATCTTGGTGCTCAGCGCATATGCTGAAAATGGAAACAGGTAGGCATAGTAGAACTGAGAGAAATAATAGGTATTGTGAACTATGCTGGGAAAATAATGTTTCTGTGGTAGAGGATAAACTCTATTTGTTTGTGTTTGTCCAGCTTGTGGCCATTTTTAGAAACAAATACTTTATTGATGTTTATTATCTCTATCCATACGTAGAAAAGTTTGTATCCCTCACTGGTCAGAGCAATAAATTAATAATAAGAAATCTTTATTGCTATATCAATTCGGCTTTTCGTCTTAGATAATCTTTAATATCTTATACGAATGGTGAATTGTAGTATCTCCTTTATAATATTACGCACTGATTATTGATAGGAACTTATGTATATATACACATATTGAGCACCACATTTAATTTCTCTATACCATGGCGAACACTGTATTAGCTTTGTTTTGTAACATTAGTCGGTGGCTTAAATTATTGCATAAATTATTATTATTATTATTATTATTATTATTATTATTATTATTATATAATTGCAAACAGTGAAACATGCTAATAAGATAATTAAAGAAAATTCGCACACAACTGTTATCACACCAAACAGTAACTTATAAGCATTTACAGCAAAACCGTGTTAATGCATACTTGCGAAACAACAAATGAGAAAACAAATATGAATCTATTGACATTTATGAGGGGAGGGGAGATGAGTGTTTGGTAAAGGATTTGTAACTTGACTCAATTTGTACGTATTTATTATTTCGACTCCATGGTCTCATACTATGTAAAAGAAAGAAGCGATGCCAACAAGATTAAAACAGATTCAAGAAACAATTTCTTTACCTACAATTGAAGGTGACCATTCAAAACACACATACATTATTGTGACTTAAATCCCAAATAATCCTAAATCACAAGTCCAAAAATATAGAATGTTCCGAATGAATTAAAATGATCTCGAATGTGCTGATGTACCAGTATTTTTGAATGTGCTGGTACATCAATAGTCTTGAATTTGTTGATATGCCATTAATCTTGATGTATCACAATAATATTATTCAGAATGCCTTTGAATGAATTCACAATACTCCCAAAGCAGTGTGTGGTCCAAAAGTCAATGTGAACTTTCTAATTCAAATGATTCATTTAAATAAATGATTCCTCTCAAATTATATCTGAACAGAAACGTAAATGGTTCCCGACAAGTACACAGAAATTAGTAACCTAAATGTTAATAATGTTTACACTGAGAATCATTGTATCTGGCTTGATTTAAACCGAAGACACAAAAACCGATTACATGACATTTGTCATAATGTAGTTAACGTTGAAGGTGTCCGTCTGCATATGAACTGGAAAGGAAATGTTTATGCCAACAAAATGTATATTTATTCTG